>JAOTOM010001822.1:0-81112 GCA_034440615.1 Ashinkailepas kermadecensis | reverse complement strand
ATAACATATGGTTCAAGAGACTTGTTTCCATTAACAATACAGGGGATGAAGTAACATTTTCATTGACTTCTATGGTTTTCATTGGCTTCATTGACTGCTATGGTGTCCTGAGTAAGTAGGACAATCGAGATGGGTTTCTGTTATATGCATTGTAGAAGCAATGTTATAATGTAGCTTTTATACCCCAGTGAGAATGGTATGGATTCACTCATCAGTGAATTTGCAAACATACTGATATATCAGTTAACAACAATGCAGGGAGCTATGTGATCAACATGGTCTGTGCCCTAAAGCCCAAATAACTAAGTAACAATGCAGGGAATCTGCTGCATAACAGTTTGACGATAAATTAGCCATGATATATGGCATCATACTTCCCATGCTATTTAGAATAGTGAGCTATATTTTGTGTACAAACATGAGGACATTAGAAATGTTAATTAACGTTACACACATCAGTTCCTAACAAGTGTCAGCAATACATTTCCTTCATGTGCTTTAAACATGGTTCAAGAAATCATTGTCATCGATTTTAAACTTCCAAAAAGAGTGGGCCGCCTGGCATTTTGAGTGGTATTTCAGTGAATTTACTGTCTTGTTAGTGAACTGACCACTTATTGAGATATAAGTACTTTAACTTTGCCTGCTTCCATTATGAAAATTTGTCATTTTCCAATACATCAGAAATCATCAGAATAACTTCTTGTCCACAAACCGGTGTATGCATTTCTATGAATTTCTCATATTTATTAACACAAATGATGTAGATCTGATCTGCAAATTTATAACTCAGAAAATGTTATCAGCACAGGATTCCATTCCTGAAAATATAGTACTTTCAACATGTTAGTGTTCTTTGTGAAGCAATAAGTGCAATGCTCTCATGCAGCATGCAGATGGAGGTTCATCACGTGCACCAGGAGCACAAAAAGAGATATTATTGCAGTCTAAGGTAACCACAAGAAAGGTTTCACACCCATTTTACCTCCACGAATCATTCAAAGGAGCTAGGTTTTGCCTAGTTGCGTTAGGCTAGGCTTTTGTTGTAAGTTAGTAAATGAAAAAAGTCTTCAAAAACGGTTCAAGCTAGATTAGGTTATGTTAGACTTTTTTAAGTTGAAAATGTTTGAGACCACATTTTTTTTTGGGGGAAATTGGGCATAAAAATAATCATTTCTTGCATGGAAGTTTGGCTAGGTTAGGTTAGGTTATGTTACATCTTTTTTTTATCCGAACATTATTTTTCATCCTATATTACTCAAATCCAAGCTCCCTTTTCGATGTTATTTTTCCTCACAGTTGACAAGTGTGCATCTGCAGAGGAAATGAGCGGTTACATCATGTTCAGCACATTAACAAACACTGCATTAAAAAAGAAATTCAAAGAAGTCAGAGAGTACCATGAGCTGAAAAATTACCAAAAAAGCCAGGTATTATCACAGTTTAAGGTAACCACAAGACAAGTTTTACAAACATTTTACCTCCAAGAAGCATACAAAGGGGTTAGGTTTGTCAGGTTAGGTTAGGCTTTTGCTGCAAGTTATAAAAAAAAAATTTGTTGGTAAATAATTTTTGTTAATTATTTTTCTACAAAAAAAAATAAACGGTTCAGGCTAGCTTAGGTTAGGTTGTTTAAGTTGAAATATTTGAGAAAATGCCTCGAAAATTTAAATTAAAAACAATTAATTTCTTGTATGGGAAGTTGAACTATGTTAGGTAAGGTTATCATACATCTTGAACATTATTTGCATGCTATATTTCCTTACTCCACACCCTTTTTTTTGGTGTTATTTTTACTCCCAATTGAAAGGCATGCATTTGCAGAGGAAAGGACATTAAAGTTGTGCTTTTGTGTTTTATTAATATTTTTTAATTTAAATTTCCAATGCAATGTTTATGAATGTCACTAAGCTGATGGCACTACTCAGTTTCTGTGCAAATGCTTACTTTCCAGGTTGTGAGCAAAAATAATATTAAAATTGGGCTTTGAGTTAGGTAACAGCAATTAAAAGAAATACATTAAAAATTCAACATAACCTAACGTAACCTAGCCTAACCTGACCTTTGAGAAAACAACTATAAAAACAAGATTGGAAAAATATCTAGCAAATTATTTTCTTGGAATTTTACAAATGAAAAACCTAACCCAACCTAATCTAACCAGAATTATTGTGCTTTAAGTTGGTAACAAGGCAAGTTATTACACATTTGCCTCCATAAAGCAAACAAATGGGCTATGTTTGGTGATGTTAGATTAGGTTAAGAAGATGGACATTTTTGCAAAAATTGTTCCAAAATTTGAAAGAAATAGATCTTTTTTCTTTAAAAGCAGCTTATGTTAGATTAGGTTAAGTTGGGTTACATTTTTAAATTGTAAACAAAATACATTGCTTGAAATTTTTACAACTTGATGTTTTGGTTTTGTTTTTCTCCAAGGGGAGGTTAAGCTAGGTTAGGTTAGGTTATGTTGCATTTTTTTATTAACAAAAAAATACTTTACCCTATGTCACCTAATTCAAAGCTCTTTGTTGGTGTTATTTTGCTTACAACCTGAAATGTAGGCATTTGTATAGAAAATGAGTGGTCCCATCATCTGAGTCACATTCATAAACATTGCATTGAAATGATACATTCCACGAATTCATAAAACACCTTAACACGCGCCCTGGAGGGCCTCTGAGAATTACGCGCACTGGAGGGGGGCGGATTCCGCCCCTCCTAAGATCTCGGCTCCTAGTAAAGCTGGAGGAACGAAATTCGCAGGGTGGATGGGCACGGTAGTGAACTCTATTGTGTGCAATTTTCATGACCTTAGGTCAATATCTTCAAGGTCAAATGAGGTCAGATTGGCAAAATTTTCCGGTTTTGCGTTGCTTGGCTTGTCATCGTTATGGATCGCTGTGATTGTGTTTAAATGCTCAAAAATGGGCATGAATGATGTCTTGGACATTACTAATGATGCAATGCAGATGCTAGACCCAACATTTGACCTCAGGTCACCTATATAGCACCACTTTATCAGGTCAGTTACCTGTTCCAGTTACCGGAACCGGCCGCCCGCCCGACTGCTCCGTCGGGCAGCTCGGAGCAATCGGCTTCGTGAAGAAGGGAGTGAAGTACATGAATAAAGTATGGAAACGCAATGAGAAACAGTACAAATGACAACCAGTAGTGCATTTATGGCAACATTCCAGTTGATCAAGTTTGGTTCCATTAACCTGTCATGAAATTGACCTGACCACCTTGGTGACCTAACATGACCTTGAAACTATACAGCATATCAATATGCATCAAACAAGTCGCTAGTGTTGCCTAGAACACTTTCCTTTTGTCAGTATACTGGAAGCGCATCAGCGCCGATTTTGGTGGTCTGGCGCTAAAACATTTTTTGACTTTAGCGGCCCCTAACTTGAAATATTTTCGGCCGATGTCAATTTTTCTTGCTTTAAACGACGTGCCGTTCATTTCTAGGCAGGTAGAACGAAAATTGCGGATATCGACCGGTCAAATCTGCAGTTATTTGCGAAAAACCGGAGGGGTGGGCGGATTTCGCCCCCCCCCCTCCAGTGCGCGTGTTAAAACACAAATTTACCAAAATGAGCAGTAGCATCATGTTCATCACATTCCTAAACATTGCATGGAAAAAAAATTAATCAGAAATTACCTTAAGCTGTAACTTTACCAAAAGGTGTGCCAGCCCCTGGACGGAAATGCAACACTAGGTGCCCCAATCCTGGGCAGAAAGGGCACTAAGAGCAGTGGAATTAAAATAATAATAAAAGGAAACTAAAAACAGTTCTTCTTGAAGACAAACGTGGTAGTTATGTGATATTAACATGGAAACCCTGAGCACAAATCAGAAAAAAGCATGGACTGGACTTTCTCAAGCTTACCTGCCAACTTCTTCAACTACTGTTCCTTTGGGAATTAAATAGCAGCAAGCTATTTATTCACTATTTAAAATCACACCAATCCGCAGATACATCAGAATGTGCGAAGTACAAAAAACGAATCCGTACGACGTCACATGAGATTGGTCTCCGGATTAAACACTGCGCGCAATTGCACCACAAATGTCTTACCTCCGTCACATTTGTTACTGTAACCCCAAATTTAGACTGTAGGCGCTGGAATTTCTGTAACTGGAATTTTTTATTTGGATGTTACGATTTTTGATGTTCTGAGGAACGCCCATCACGATTTGTGACATTTAATGCGCGCTAGTGTCTATCGATACAAATCGACGACCCTGCTTTGGAGAAAAAAATAGAAACAAAAATTAAGCAATATATATTCGGAAAATTTGCTAAATTGAACAACCGAACCCAACTTACCCGAACCTAATGTTAGCCGCCTTTTTAAGGAAAATTTCCGATTTTATTTTATTTTTGAAAATGATTGAACAATTTTTCCAAGGTAAACAACTAAACTAGCCTAACCTAGCCAAATCGGTATTATTGTGCTTTAAGGTGGTAACAAGATAAGTTTCTACACACATTTGCCTCCATATAGCAAGCAAATGGGCTAGGTTTGGTTAAGTTAGGTTAGTTTAGGCTTTTCAAGTTGGAAAACTTTAAAAAAAAATTACAAAAAAGCTTCCCCCCAAAATTGCAAATTATTTGGTAACCTTGCAGTCTAAGGTGTTCTTTTTTCCTTTAAAACAAAACAAAAATATGCAGAATACCATGTTTATGAAAGTGACTAAGATGATTGGACCCACTTATTTTCTGTGCTTACATTTCAGGTTGTGAGCAAAATAATGCCAAAAAGGCCTTGAGTTCGGTAACATAGCATGAACATAAATGTTTTTTTTAATGCAACAAAGCCTAACCTAGCCTACCCTAACCTATCCTTTGAGAACAAAAAATTAAACTAAATTAAAATGTCACTTAACTTATTTTCTGAAAATTCTCAACCTTAAAAAAGAAACCTAACTGAGCCTAACCTAACCTAAGCTGATTTTAAATACAAAATTAGATTTTGTTGTGAACATGGTTGTAAATTTTTTTCGGAAACTTTTGGGTATTATTGTGCTTTAAGGTGGGAACAAGAAAAGTTGTATAGGCGCTGTATGACCAACGCAGTCAATGCGGCCGTAAACCCAAATAACCAACCAACCAACCCAGAAAGATGTAAGCTTTACTTCCACAGTGGAGGGAATTCCAGCTATTTTGTTTGTTTTTGCATACGATTTTACATTTTTCAGCAAAAGGTGGAGTGTCAGTCAACTATCTAATCCAAATCTGTTTCTATTCAGTACTAAATTGTGCTGGTTAACATCAATGTTTCTACTTAGCATGGTGTTTTTCATTTTTTCCCTTTAGCTTTCTTATCAGCATAAAATAGCATAGGTTATTGGGGGACCCAAATCAACATTGCGGGGGGGGAGGGCAAGATCATCATTGGTGGGGCCATAGCCCTCACAAAAGGATACAAATCGACGCCCCTGCATACATGCATGATTTTGCACTTATCAAAGTTTAATTTCATTTGCCATTTTTTGGACCACTTCACAAGCACTTCTAAGTCTTTCTGCAACATGTACCTAGGTGCCTAGGTACCAGGTAAATATCAAGCTGATAGTGTGATGAGTGGGCTGTTGAGGTTAATTATAGTTTGTATATCCACACTCTCAATGATAACTGATTGTTGTTCACGGGACTGGATTGTATGCAAGTTTGACAATGACAATTGGTTTTTGTGCACACCATTTTGAATTTTGTAGCAAAAGGTGGAGAGTCAATCCACTATCTAACCCAAATCTGTTTTTTTTCATTACAAAATGTGCTGGTTAACATCAACTACATCTTCTATGTACCTAGCATGTTGTTTTTACTCTTTTTTCCTTCAACTTTTTTATCAGCATAAAAATAGCATATGTTATTGGGGGGCCCAAATCAACATTGGGGGGGGGGGCCAAGATCAACATTGGTGGGGCCCTGGCCCCCACAAAAGGATACAAATCGACGCCCCTGCATCTTTGTTTTCCATCACCGGTGCGTTCGACGACATATCGGCCCAAAATTTTCACATTTTACACCCACTAAATTTGTATTTGGAACAAAATTGCTGTACAGGGTAGTCTTGTACTCTGAACACGCGTAAGCAAGTTTTAGCCGGATTCGACTAACGGTTTCAGAGTTATAGCCTACGGCATTACTTTGAGGTCACACAAACAGGGTATCTTTGGCGATAGATATCTCGTCGATAATGAAGAGAAAGTGTGACATATTATGCATCTTTGAGAAGAAAAATGAGTTTAAAAAATCAACCGTGATGTATTCAACCTTTCTTACGTTTGACCTCGTGACCCCATGACCTTGTGACCTTCTGTGACCCATAGCCCATGGAAATTGATAAATTTGATGGTGGAAATACAAATGGGCATGATTTGTCTGCCCTATAAAAAGCGTTTTGCTTTTAAATATCCCATATAAGCGTCCGTTCTCCATGGTTTGCATGATTTTCCGATTTTCGGAACGGGCGGATTTTGAGTAAGTTGTCTCCCATTGGAAAACTACGGGGCATCGAACAGTGAAATTAAAAGGGGTGATATAAAAACGTTTGCTTAACACAAATATTGAAAACTTATTGATGTAAGTGTTTTAGTTTGCCTTAATAAACTTCACAAATTTCAAGGTCACCAATTACCGATAGGTTGGGTATTGGAGTTTATGGGCACATCCACTGCATCGATCATGCAGCGCTCATATCATCGTCAGTCAAACAATGGCATATGCACGAAGGTCAGTCGACGAGACAACTGCATGTGAAGGGGTCGATGTACGTATGGCATCATGCCGTGATACGATCCTCATTTTGCCAGGTGCGTGTTAGCGTGTTAATGAATAAATCACACACAAATTGATTTCTGGTAGGAAGCGGAAGAGCTGTCCCGTTTGAACAATTTATAACTCGTCCCCTAATACTTCACTAATGGAGAGAGTTATACGTCCAAAGTGACGCCTTCGCTCATGGGTAACTCGGCTGCAGGCAATCAGTACGTGTCGCACTGACAGTGCAGCATGGCACCTTGGACACAGCGGACTGCCATCGTCGGTCAGAAGGCATTACTGATAGGTCATCTACGTGTGACGACGTAATTTTATGTCGGAACATCTGGTGGTCTGGTAATGGAAACATCTGATTATGCTGGCCTCACAATAATAAGTACAATGCCTTCATTCTACCTGAAGGCATCATTTGCATGGACGTACGGTTGAATCCCTATCGTAATGCAAAGGCAGACGTTTTTGTCACGGTATACATAGCGTGTCCCGGAAAACATGAACTTTTTCACAAGTCTCCTATGGTTTCATTGTTCACGTTTTGGGCACTACCTGCATATTGCATATTATTGCACATTACTGCACTGTGGAGGGAAGTTTTTTTTTCTCCCCCCTGATGGGGAAACATTTCTTTTGGCACGTGAATAGTTCTAGGGTTGACCTCGACGTTGTACGACATTTAAGACCCCGGGTATAAATTCAACAGTTCTAAGCTTCCATCTCAGAGCTCTGATCTGCATATCTTGGCAGGCACCTCAAAATCCAGCACTTTTATATTGTGCAATTTATCAACAGTCAAACGGCCACAATGCTCAGACGTTAATGGTGCAGATGATATATGCGTTAATATTATAGCTTTTCATCTTGACAGAGACAGGCGCAACTGCTTCACATACGATTCACACGGCCATTCCTCATCTTCATACCTCTCACAGTCACATCTTCATACAACATCTCTGTCTCTCATCTCCCGTCACAAGTTCAGATATTCCAAGCGGTAGCAGTGGCAACAGATACTTGGGCTTACGTACGGACTGGTCTTCATACACGCTATTCTTCCAAGTATTCAAGCGGTTATATCTCAACAGTCACGCTACGATTTTCTATCAGCCTCACGTACCTCAAACGTACCTCAGTGTGGGGCGGCGGCTGCCGGCGGCGGCCGGCCGCCCCCAGTGGCGTCCGTTCGCCACGAACGCCCGACGATAAGAGAGCATCTCCCCGCCCTGTCGCGAGGTAAGTCACAGACTACCCACTATCACGTGATCAGCCCGCAACACGTCACGTGACTCAGTCCACGTCACAACTGCGCCGTATGCCAGTGGGGGTTGCTCGTCCCCGCCCAGCCATGAACTGTCGCCTAGAGAGAACAATTGCTCGCTCTGAACTCTATGCACCGTACTGCAGGCGGGCGCGCCGTCTCTATCTCAGAGACGTCAGGGATGGCTCTCTCAACTCAGCATCTCAGTCCCTCCTCCATGGGAATCAGTGCTGAGTCTGCGTCTTGGCAGGCTCGCGTCGGCCTGGCATCGAACAACTGAGCTGTCTCAGCATTTCACCGGACACTGGTGAACCACAACAATCGGCTCGGTGAGTCGTGCTGTTCACAGACAGCCGACATCGGGGCGCTGCAGCCCAACGGACATTTCACATGTCGGATACATGAACATTCATCCAGCAGTCATCCAATACTCCACTACAGCTTGACAACACAGACATTGGCTACGGGGCACGACATCTGTCACACCTAAGCAATGTATACACACACACACACACACACACACACACACACACACACACGCACCTGTCATTTGTCATCTATACACCTTATTCCCATAATATAATTACTGACATACATCACCCAAGACAACCATATTCACATCACTCCAGACATTTCATCATCTGACAACGGCGGCGGCCGCTCAGGGTACCGGGGTGCTCCTACCATAGGAGGATGAAGGACATCATCTCGATTGAGGTGCTCCTACCACAGGATGATGAAGGATGTCATCTCGCAGCTCGCCGAAGGGTTCCCAGAAACCGGGCCGTGGTATCGAGGATAATGAAGGATATTATTTAATGGCTCCATCAATTATAATGGGTGAATTACGGGAATAATTTAATGACGCCATCAATTATAATGAATGAATTACGTGAATTATTTAATGGCTCCCACAATTATAATGAATGAATTACGTGACTTATTTAATGGCTCCATCAATTATAATGGGTGAATTATCAAGTGTCCACACCTGCCGGTGAGGGAGGGTTTTGATCTCGGCGGCCGGCTATCGAGGCCACATCTGCAGCGGCGAAGAGCCGGCCGGAAATGGGGAGGGGGACAGGGCTCCATTTGTATTTGCTGCAGGCACATCCACAGACCACGGTGGCTATTATCGTGCCAGTCGAAATGAGTGAGATCAACAGGAATGGCGATGTGATAGGCGATAGGATGTTGGGAAGGATGTAAGGCTGGGTGTTGCGACTGGGTAAGATTCGTGCCCCATACTGCAGCATGGGACGAGTCAGCCAGTATCGGCGCCTCGCTCAACAAACAGCAGGTAAGAGGATGCAGGGATACGGAACAAGTAAAAAAATAGATGCAATCCAATGGAGGAAGGATGACCCTGTGAGCTCGAGATTCTTTTCGTGAGGAGTGGTTCTTGGACTTCATGTAATTGAAACGGAGGTGACGCCGCACAAACGCATATTTTGCATACACTACACTGCAATAGTGCAATATGTCGCCGGTTTGCCGTTTGTGCAAACATGGATCATGGTCAATTTATCATATGGCTGGGAGCGATTCTTGTTGCGTTACCATGACACCCCGTGATCGGTGGATTGCCCGGTAAATAAGCGCGTCTTCTTGTTTTGGCCTCGACGATTACCGGCTCGAATTCCCTCCGTAACATGCGGATACAATAGAGATTTGACTGTTTCAACTTCTTCATCTTTGAAGTTTTCATTAATTAAACCCCTTAGTATGTCATGAGGAACGCTGCCCACTTCGTTCAACAAGTATCATATCGCTCATTTGTAACGGCTGTAATATTCCTTGCATCAACGAAGGTTCTTCACCACAAACGACACGTTCCGTGACGGAACAAAATCAATGTAGCTGAGCGAGCGATGGCTTGGTCGAAAATGTCAGCGATTTGCAACACAGAGCTAAAATTATTTGCATTTAACTGGCTGCTTCTTCAACACCGATCTAGATCGCCAATTTAAATTCACATGTGCATGATTGCTCCACCCCGACTGAAGCTCCACCCCATGATTGCTCCACCCCATTGCTCCACCCCGACTGAAGCGGCGACTTGCCGATGTCACCCTACAGGCTGACGCCTGGTAGGTGCCGGAAACAGTCGCGCCAGTCGAACTGTGGGGAGGGGGCTGTATTTATGGGATTAACACGCGCACGTCCGAGGGGGCAGATATCTGACCCCCCCCCTGCGGTTTTTCCTAATTTGCCGCCATACTAATCGGGTTAGCAAGGCCAAACCTCGCATGGCTGTTCATTAGTCTTTTCCGCATATCCTCAGAAATGTTTGACCCTCGGTCATCTCAAGTCAGGTCACCAGGTCAGGCGAAGTGACCCAACATCCCTCGGAGTCTAGGTAGCATCACTTCCACAATAATTGGGCGATTGATTTCAAACTTATAACACGTCATGATCTCATCAGGGACTATAATATACATCTCGGTTTTTTCGTAGCATTGACCTGAGGTCAGGTCGCGGCCATGGCTTCCCCCATTATAGGCCTATGGTAAAATATACAAATGTTTCCTGGTTACATATTTGCTCTCGGAATGACCTCACAACGGTTATGGCGTGTAGTTGGAAGCTATTCTAAATGTTACCACTGACATTTTTTCTCAGTGACCTCACCAAGGTCATCTGAGGTCACCTGAGATCACTAGCACATTTCTGCGCATTATATCGCACTGCATTGAGCTAGAAGGCTGAAATTACCGTCATTGTGCTTGTATCGCCACGATGTGTCGATTGATACATTACATGACCTCCCTAGGCTACCTCATGACCTTGACCTGAGGTCATAGTTTCGGAGTTGACCTGACCTTAAATCACACAGCGTATTGTCGATAGCACATTTCAAGGGCTGTCGAATAGCATTCGCTGTTTGTTTCTATCTGCTACAGGTCCTGAGATATATGTCAATATCTGAGGGTCCCACCCGATCTGGTCGAATTCGACCTATGATGACCCAGTGACCTAAATATTGACCTGATCGAAAAAATGACCGAAATACTTTCGATAGACCTTGTCACCAGCTATCCAACGCCGTTTTCCGTTTGTCGCTGCCTAGCATAGTTCTGGAGATCTTATGGGGGGGGGACAGACTTCTGCCCCCCCCGGACATGCGAAGTTGGCGCGGACCGCCGGACGTGCGAGTGTTAAGATGCCCGAAAACCAACTTTGTTACAATTGCACTAAGCAGTGCACAATCGAGCAACGATGGGATAGAACAACGGAATAAACATCAGATGATGAGAACTTGTCTTTCCAACTTGCGCATTTGTAGCTCCCCAATGCAGTTATTGTCGCTTCCTTAACAAGGGTTAAACATTATATGAACATCATGGTGTCGTAGCTTATTTCCGTGTAGCGGCGAAATTTTACTTCACGGTGGTTATTTACAATACGTACTGAATGCCATCACACATGATAACGATGCAGTTTGACCGTGTTCGACCATGCTAACATCAAGACAAGAAGTACAATAGGAGACATCGCGGAATTTCTGCCACCAGATGGCAGTCCAGGCGAGTGTGACACGAAAGGCAGCAGGCTGCGGCCCGCTAACGCTTGGAGTGTGTGTTGAAGGGTTGTTTAAGCCGGTTTTTAACAGTTCGCGCGTAATACGTCAGTAACCATTTGATGGGATGGGTGTGTCATGTGGCTGTCCCTGTGGATAACATGTCAGTAACCATTTTATGGGATAGCTGTGTCCCTGCATCCAGCGGAGCAGGAGTTCCCGGTCGAGAAATCCGAGAAAAGGCATGGATTATGAAAATTCAAGAGAAGCCTCCTTCAAACGAACTAAGCACTCCCGTGTAGGTATTCATGTGCGGCACATTTAGAAAAGTCTGATTGTGTTGCTGAGATGTGGCATGATGAGTATTTCTAGACAAACATGAAATATGCTAATGTTCGCTTACCGAATGCCGACGATCTTCCTCATGTACTGTGTTTGAATGCCTTACGGTAGGAGCAGTGCCTGGGAGGGTACTTGCCCCCCCCCCCGGTGCTGGATGAGCGCTTCCAATAATTTCAACTTCTAATATTGGACCTTAATGTGGTATCCTCCCCATCATTTGGACCTGGCCATTGCCTTCATGTATTGTGTCATCCTAATAATTTTTAGAAACCTACACCTATGCCAGGCAGCTACCAGGGGCATTGTTGTGTATACCTTAAGAGTGCAACTACCCCAGGGGCGGATACATGAGAGCAATGAGGGTATGCGCACCCATGAAATGATAGCGCCCATATGACCGGAATACCTGTCTGGGAATACTATAGTGCAACGACCCCCCTCGCTCAATTTCCAGCCGAAGACGCTGCTCTGAGGGGAAATGCGCCCTCTTGAGGGTAAACGGTGCCCTTTTCAGCACGATCGAGTGCACACACCCCTCCTCTCGGCAGACATGCAGGAAAGTGTGCACCTCCAGGGACTTTCGCAGCGGCGGTCCTCCGAGGAAATGTCACCCCCCAGACGAGTGTCGTCATGGAGATTTCTGGATCCGCCCCTGACCTGTCCATGTGCGCAATGTTGAGATCCCCTGGCCGAAGCTAAGTCTGGAAAGCTCACACTACATGCACAGTGATGGTAGTTTCAAATATAAAATTTGATAATTTGGTTGGGAAATTACACCCAGGCAGGAACAATTTGTAAATTGCTGTGCGTTGCCTTCGAACACTTAACATTCCTTTTCCACATTTGCATTAGCCCATGAAAAAAACAAGGCAGATGATAAGCCAAAAATATATGCTACATACATAGAATGGAATAAGAGATAAACCGTAAACGATATCGTGCATTATGTACGAAGCATCACTCCAACCGCTGAGGACATCAGGCACACAATTCAGATCGTATCATTCAGATCATATCACAATATACAGGTCTCAATAGCGGCGGATCCAGGAGCCAAGGGTGCCACGCGCACCCATCATGCAAATGGCGGGGGCATGGCACATGGGCATGCCCCGACCTTTTAAGCCCCTGACGTGATTTTCAGGGACCAGGTCCGTCTCTTTGGGGCCACTATCGTGATCTTCAAGGGCCACCGCATTACTTTTTTATGGGCCCCAGCGTGATTTTCAGGGGTCCCGGCGCGAACTTTTGAGGCTTCCATCGTGATTTGCAGGTGCCCCGGTGCGACTTTGTGCAGGCCCAGCGCGAATTCCAGGGTCCCCCGACTCGACCTTTTGAGCCCCCAACGTGATTTTTTACCCCCAACGTGTCAAACCCCCAACGTCAAACCCTTTTGAACCCCCAACGTGGGCCCAACCAGTCTTTTTAGGTCCTCCAGCATCATTATCGATGACCACCGCACGACTTCTTGGCGCCAAGCGTGATTTTCACGGGGCCCGGCGCGACTTTTTGGGGCCCCTATTGTACTTTCATGGGCGCCGGTCGCACTTTTTTGCAACCCCAGGATGATTTTTGGGAGCCATGAACCGATTTTTGGGGCCCAATGCAATTTTCAGGGACCTCGTTGCAATTTTTGTGGCCCAGTTATTTTCAGGGGTCCTGCGCGACTTCTTGGGCCGCAATGTTTTTGTTTTGTTTTCATGGGCTCCGGTGCGATCCTTGGGGGCTCAGCGGGATTTTTAATTGGCCCTGCGCAATTTTTCCGAACCCCGGCGATATTCTTGGAGGCCGCAACAGTCTCTCAGGGATTGTGAGACAAATGGGCAATGTCCCCTTTGCCTCTCATTCGGTAGGCCACTAGCTCTACCCAGACACATAACTTACCTATATGCGAAACCAGGAACTCAGCTCCGAACTCACCATCATCAAGTAATTAATCTTAGGAAACTTCTTCCACTCCAATCTCCCGTTCTTCACAAGCGAAGCACATGGATGGACATGGCTAATGCGGCGGGCAATTCACGTCCTACTCGCATGTGTCGCCGCTCTGGCGGCTGCGTCTGAAAGCTTTCGCGCGTTGTCTCCCATTATGCTTTATTTTCATCTGCAGAGCATCATTTATATGGACGTACAGTCGAACACCTATTGCAAGCCACTTTTTGCTGTTACAATGCACGCATGCTGTGCCCGGCAACATCACTTTCACAACCTTCATGTGACCTCATTATTCACATTTTTGGGACACTGCGCATGTGGACATTCCGCATGGGACACTGTGCTGCACAATGGTACGTATGTTAGGAAAATGAAAGCAGATCAAACGGCGTCGATTTGGCTTTGGTAACCAAATCGTTGCAGACGGTATTGATTTCGAAGTTCGCCGAAACAGAATATTGGGGGCGAACATGGAATCTGGGACCGCGGGCACCTTAGGAACTGTCAACATATTATTGGAAACTCCTAAAAACAGGAAAAAATTTTACGTGGTATTTTTGCGCGATGGTTGAAATAGGACGTTTCCAGACCGTTTTCTGTCATTTCTGGTCACTGCAACACCTAGTAGGGCATCAAATCTGGTAATAAAAGCGGGGGAAACAGCTTGGATTTCCGGAAATGGCTTTTTTATAAAGTAAAGATCAATTGACAGATGATTTTAAGACGGCATCTGAAACAAATCGTACTGGCGGATCGTTTAGGTTGGCCATTTTTTTAAATCTGTAAAATCTTTTGCAAGGAGTTAATTTTGAAATTGTACGTGCATTCAGAAATTTGTAGAGCTTTGGATATCCCTGAAATATTGCATATTTCAGGGACTTCTCAACAAGTACAGATAGCCAGCAGCCAACGGAACATATTTTCCTTGATTGAAGGTCAATTTTGAGTTCAAACATTTTCGCAATATGAACTTTACATATTCGTCGATTTTGGCATGTTTCGTTCTACTAAGCCTGCCAGAGTTCTGAATTGTATTTGCATGAAGTTTCCCTTCGGTGTATTCTTTTCATTCTTTTCATTTCTGACGCTGATTGTGACAAAAAAGTGTTTAAAAATCGGAGCTATTAAAAAAAATAGTTTGAAAAAATCCAAGTTTGAAATTTAACACAAAAAGTCACACCTCTGGCAATGTGAGGATGCTCACGTTTTAAATGGGGCTTACCGATACTTCAACAACATTTTTGTTATTCGCTTTGTTTTTGTATGACGACGACAGGAATCGACACAGTGACTATCACAATTGCTCGTAGCGTTTACGTACGTCGAAAAAAATTAACCACGTCCTCTTTCCACCAGGTGTTTTCGAAAACTTATTCTTTCACTTCTCCCGCTCTGCCAAGCCTGTTATCGTTCCCTTCCCGATGTCAACCCCTCTGTTGTCCACCGGCATCAACGCCGGCGGCTTTATCTCACTCGGAACCGCCACCAGGCTGGATAGTATTGAGCTATGTACGGATGGGGAGTACGGATATATGTACGAAGTACGGATGGGGTGGGAGGGAAGACATACGCGAGACAAACACCTCGACTTTTATTTGCCTTTAACACATAGTGATCAGCAGTCCACAGAGACGCAGAGGTTTTTCTTCAGCACAAAATGATAAACCTGCCTAACACTTGATCGCTGACACAAAGTGGTCCTTATGTTTGCTATAGGTACTTACCTACCGCGCCAGATGCAACATGTAGATAATTCAACTGATTCAATAGGGTCGGGTTGCGTTATTTCCGTGTTTGATGTTATTAAACACATCAGCTGTTCCGAAGTATAATTGCGTTGCTACGCGTAAATAAACCCATGGGGCAGCTATCGGTAACTCGTGACCTTGAAATTCGTGATGGCTTTTATGGGAAACTAGAGATGAAGGGAAACCATAAGATCTACATTGAAAAGGTGTAAATGTTTGTTTTCTTAGAAAAACATTTTCCAGTCATGTGTCTGTATGCCATTGTTCTACCTCATGTAGCTTTCCAACAGAAGAAAGCTTACACGAAATCAGTCCTACACGAAAAGCAAAATCGCAAAAAATAATGAAGAACGGACGGATATTTGTAATCGGATATTTGTAAAAGGAACCCATTTTTTTTTGTTCTGTTAGCGGAATCATGCCCACTTATATTTCCGCCGTCAAATTTGTCAATTTCGATGGGCTAGGGGTCACGAGAGGTCACGAGGTCACGAAGTCATGAGGTCACGAGGTCAAATGTAGGACATACTGATATATTGTTTCGAGAATGTTTCAGTTGATCCTTTTTTTCTGAAATATACATAATTTTCCACCCTTTCCGCCTCTTATTGATGAGATATCCATCGTCAAACCAACCCATGTTATTTGACCTAAAAATAATGCTTGAGGCTATAGCTAAAAACCGTTAGCCGAATCGGGCTGAAATTTGTACAGCCGTATTCAGAGCCAAAGACTAACCTGTGAGCAAATTTTGGCCTTCATAAAAAATTATTGGGTGAAGTGCCTTGGTCGATTTGTCTTGGAACGCACCCGCTGTCTACCCCGGCAGACAAGTTAATCATTTTAATGCGATATCTGGACCCAGATAAGTCGCTGCTGCTTCCGTACATGACAAGCAATACCTTATTTGGAACGAGACGTACAAGCTTACAACCACCACCACAAGAGCTACTGGCTAGTTCTTGGACTAGTTCTTGGCTACTGTAAGAACTAGTTCTTGCAGTAGCCATTGTCTTGTTGCCGAGAATCAAAGGTCAAAGTTTGGTTTCAATTTTTCGAAGTTCTCGCGTTTCGTCACTATGGATTCAAATTGCATTATGTGGGTGTCATTCGACGGGGCTCGCCGTGCAGTATCAGAAAGTTGAGATATCGAACTAATTTCGAAGGTTTCGAAGGCCGGGTGTGTGCCCGATGATTGAGTGTGATAGGAGTAGGAGGAGCAAGTCTCTTTTGTTTGCAACCGTTGTAATGGCAGGTACTCATATCCTATATGATTAGGAGCACCATCAAGACATCGTCATAACCTGCTCGGACGGCGCTCTCATTGCTGGTTTTTAATTTACACTGCCACATCGCTGTTCCGGAGATGTAAAATACAGAACAGTTTGTTTTCAAGTTGTCCGCTTTCCTCATAATGGTTCAACGGAAGTTGTAAAATTTGCAAGGCAAGCCACGCGTGAAATCGCACGATTTTATAACCAGCCAGAGGGTAACCGGACAAATGTACGTAAAGCAAATGTACGTATGGCAGATGTACGTACGCAAATGTACGTAAGCAAATGTACGTAAGTGCAGATGTACGTACGGCAATTGTACGTAAGCGCAGATGTACGTATGGCTAATGTACGTAAGCGCAAATGTACGTATTGCAAATGTACGTATGCGCAAATGTACGTATACGCAAATGTACGTAAGCGCAAATGTACGTAAGCGCAAATGTACGTATGCGCAAAAGTACGTATGCGCAAATGTACGTAAGCGCAAATGTACGTATGCGCAAATGTACGTATGCGCAAATGTACGTATGCGCAAATGTACGTAAGCGCAAATGTACGTATGCGCAAAAGTACGTATGCGCAAATGTACGTATGCGCAAAAGTACGTATGCGCAAATATACGTAAGCACAAATGTACGTATGCGCAAATGTACGTATACGCAAATGTACGTAAGCGCAAATGTACGTATGCGCAAAAGTACGTATGCGCAAATGCACGTAATCACAAGTGTACGTAAGCGCAAACGTACCTAAGGGCAAAAGTACGTAAGCGCAAAGGTACGTATGCGCAAAAGTACGGAAGCGCAAATGTACGTATGCGCAAAAGTACGTATGCGCAAATGTACGTAAGCGCAAAGGTACGTATGCGCAAAAGTACGTAAGCACAAATGTACGTAAGCGCAAAAATACGTATGCGCAAATGTACGTAAGCGCAAATGTACGTAAAAGCAAATGTATGTCAGTACAGCTTCACGTAACCCAAGTGTGTGAAAGCGCACGTTTACGTATGCGCATATGTACGTATGCGCAAATGTACGTAAGCGTAAATGTACGTAAGCGCAAAAGTATGTAAGCGCAAATGTACGAAAGCGCACATTTACGCATGCGCAAATGCAAGCAAGCGCACATGTACCGAAGCGCAAATGTACAAGTGCGCGTAAGTATGCGTAAATGTACGTAATTGCAATGTACGTAAGCGCAAATGTACGCATGCGCAAAAGTACGTAAGCACAAATGTACGTAAGCGCAAATGCACGTATGCACGCAAAAGAACGTATGCACAAATGTACGTATGCGCAAATGTACGTAACCGCAAAAGTACGTAAGAGCAAATGTATAAGTACAGCTTTACGTAACCCAAGTGTATGAAAGCGCACGTTTACGTATGCGCATATGCACGTAATTGCAAAAGTACGTATGCGCAAATGTGCATAAGTGCAGGTGTTTGTAAGCGCAAAGGTGCGTATACGGAAATGTACGTGAGCGCAAATGTACGTATGCACAAGTAATTTAACGCAAAAGTACGTAAGAGCAAAGGTGTGTAAATATAGCTTTACGTAACCAAAGTGTAAATGTAAATGCCCGTATGACAAATATATGTCATTACTAATGTACGTAAGCGCAAATGTACGTATGCGCAAAAGTACGTATGCGCAAATGTACGTAAGCGCAAGTGTACGTATGCGCAAATGTACGTAAGCGCAAATGTACGCATGCGCAAAAGTACGTATACGCAAATGTACGTAAGCGCAAATGTACGTATGTGCAAAAGTACGTATGCGCAAATGTACGTAAGCGCAAATGTACGCAAGCGCAAATGCACGTATGCGCAAAAATACGTATGCGTAAATGTGCGTAAGCGCAAATGTACGTATGCGCAAAAGTACGTATGCGCACATGTACGTATGCGCAAAAGTACGTATGCGCAAATGTACGTAAGCGCAAATGTACGTATTATGCAAAAGTACGTAAGCGCAAATGTACGTAAGCACAAGTGTACGTAAGGGATGAGGACCTCAGACAGTCAGAACGGGCACTTGGGTCGATAGATGGGGCCCAAGCGGTGCAAAGGTCCCTGGCCTGATGGGGGGGGGGGGGCAAGCTGTTGAAAGAGTGCCTCCGGCCTGACAGAGGAGACTCTGGATCACCAAGGAGGGCTACTGTGCCGACGGACAGATCCCTACCGCCGTAAGATGCTCTGGGCCGTCGGAGAGGGACCAGAGCCGGTATGAACGGCCTCTGGACCGCTGGGGGCCGAAGCTGCACGGAGGGCCCCTTGCGTGATAGAGAAGAACCAAACTTTTGAAGAGGGTACTCCGGCCGGACGGAGTGTCCTGACCGTGGAAGAGGATCCCTGAGCCGACGGATGGGGGCCCGGGCCGGACGTGCAGAGCCTTCGGCTTTGGCTCACGCTGATGAAGAGGGGCCCAAAGCTGACAGTGGGCCTCAGGCCGATAACGAGGCCCCCGAGCTAGGGGACGAGCCGGGCCGGAGCGGTGGGATCCCGTTGCTACGCAAAGGCCCGCTAAGCCCAAGCCCCGAGCCGTTAAAAAGCAGTGGCGTTTCCAAGGGGTGAAAGGGCACCTGCCCCCTGGTTAGTCCGATGGGGCTCTCCAGGCGATCGCCCTGAGGGGCAGAGATATAACCGAGGACAAATGCAAACGCATCTAACAGCTTGTGTGGAAATGGCCCTCGATACCTGAATACGTTCACCCTGAGAGCTGACAAGGGCCGTGAAGACCAGAGAGAGCCCGCCCTAGAGCTGGAATGCCCGTGGCAGCTGGGAAGAGGAGTCTCAGGTGGAGTGGGCTCGTAGCTTAGGAGCACACAGGGCGCCTGAGAGCTAGAGAGGGCAGGGATGCTCTTTTGGGTTGGAAGGGCCCCTGAGGGATGGACAGGACCCCTAAGAGCTGAAGAGGACAAGTGAGGGTCCATCTCAGATCTGAAATTCCCCCGAGACGAGAGCTAGACGAAACCATTCAGGACTGTGATGGGTCCCTAAAAGCAGGAAATGGTACCGAGCGATGGAGAGGATCTCGTGAGAGTAATGGAGGACTGGAATGGGATTCTTCCGAGGTTGAGAGCGGCCTCTAATGGATGAACAAGGTCCCTTGTGAGATTACAAATTTAAAGAGCTGTCGATTACTAGGAAGGGTCCCTAGCAGCTTGAGAGGGCCCCCGATGGCCAACAGAGCACCCTGAGAGTTAAGGAGAGTCCCTAAGGTTTACGATGGTTGTGAGGAATTCTGAGAGCCAGTGCCAGAGCTAGAAAGACCTTGCAGCTAGAAATATTGTCAAATACTGGGAATGGCCGCTGGCAGATGGAGAGAACCCATGCCGATTGCAAATGATCACTGAAAGCTATAGAGGACTGGACTGGGATGTCCAAGAGGCTTGGAAGGGGTCCCTATGAAAAGAACAGGACATCCTGAGATCTGAAGAGAGCCCCTAATGGCTAGCGATGGTTATGAGGAATACTGAGAGCCAGCTTCAGAGCTAGAATGTCTTTGCATGCCGACATGCTGTCGAGGACTGGGAAGGTCCCCTGTGAGCTAGAGCGGATGAGACTGTGATGCTCCTGATGCGTGGGAGGAACACTGAGGGATGAACAGAACCAGGTAAGAGCTTAGGAGAGTTCCGAGAGCTGGCGATATTTGCGAGAAAGTGTGAGGCCTGTCTCTGAGGTGCGCAGGATTCCCCTGAAAGCTATGCAGGTTTATCGAGGACTGGAAATGGCCCATGCAAGTTGGAGAGAGCTCCTGACGGATGAATAGGTCCTCAGAGAGCCAGATAGAACTGCACTGGGGTGTGCCTGAGCCTTAGGATGAGCACCTGAAGGATCGGGGCCCATGAGAGCTAAGAGAGTCCTTGAGAAGTGGCGATGGGTGCGAGGAATACTGAGGGCCAACCTCAGAGATAGGATATCCATCATAGTCATAAATGCTGCCAAGGACACAGACCAGCGATAGCTGTGATGACGGTCGCTCCAGCGATGCCAGTTGTTTCGCCCTGGTGGGTACCAGGGTGTCATCGGTTAAGCAAAAAATTAATAATAATTTGCGGGGAGCTGTGTGCTGCGCATAGCTGGTCAGGCATGTTGCTAGCTCCTCTCTGTCCCCAACTTTTGCACTTAATTTTCCCCACTGGTATTCATGCCTCATTTTGAGAACGTGTGACGGTGTTGAAAAGGCACAGCAATGTGAGCCTACTCTTATCATGAACACCCTCCCTATTAAACTATGTCTGAACTTAGCGGATAACAGAAAGGAGCAATTCTGTTCATGCAGATGAGTGCTGATATTTTGACTCAATCCAATAAAATTCCTGCCTTCATTAGATATGTATTTATGTCCCATTGAATTCCGTAATTGGTTTTCCTTTCCTTTGTGTTATAAACATAGGGTCCCTCAGTAGGTAGGGCTCTTCAGGTGTTCGTCCCTCCCACGAGACTAAATCATTGATACGCCACTGCTGAGGTCACTGGGATTCGAACCACACCTGATATTTTTCGTGGGGTCCCACTCCGCCTGGCCAGAGGCCAGAGGATGGCGAGGGCCAAGTAACATCTGTGGACCGTAAGGTGCTGGTTCTGACAGGATCCCCCGGGATCCCACTGGTGTTCTGTGGGGTTGAGATATTCAGGTGCACGGAGGGCCCGAACAAGCCAATGGTGACGGCGAACCAGGCGACGGCCCGGTTAAAGTCGGGCATGTTGAGATGACTCAAGGCCGTCTTGAGGTGACAAAGGTCGGCAGGCGTGGTGAGGGCACGTGAGCGGCGTAGGCGACAGGTGCGCATGCGTACCTTTACACATAGGCACATTTGTGGGTACTTACATTTGTGCTTGCGCACCTTTGCATGTATATACATTTGTGCTAACGTGCATTTGCGTATAAGTTCATTTGCGCTTGCCTACATTTGAGCATACGTACCTTTGTGCTTACTTACACTTGCGTTTTCATACATTTGGGTTACGTATAACTGAATATGCATACATTTTTTATCATGTAATTTTGTTGTTGCGTACATCCATTCCGCTTACGTACATTTGTGCATATATACATTTGCGCATGCGTGCATTTGTGCTTACATAGTCTTACATTGTATGTACATTTGCGCTTGGGTACATTTGCGTATAAGTACATTTGCGCTTACGTACATTTACTCATACGTACACGTGCGCTTTCAGACATTTGGGTTACCTAAAGCTGAATTTCCATATATTTGGTATTACGTAAATTTGCGGTTACGTACGATTGCACATCCGGGCATTTGCCTATACATACTTTTGCGAATACGTACATTTGCACTTACGTACATTTGCGCTCAAGTACATTTGCACATACGTCCATGTACGCATACGTGCACGTGCGCTTTCATACACTTCGAATACGTAAAGCTGTATTTACATACATTTGCCTTTACGTAATTTTGCTGTTACGTACATTTGCGCATACGTACTTTTGCGCTTGCGTACACGTGCGCTTTCAGACATTTGGGTTACCTATAGCTGTATTTCCATATATTTGCTATCACGTAAATTTGCGGTTACGTACAATTGCGCATACGGGCCTATACATACTTTTGCCAATACGTACATTTGCACTTACGTACATTTGCGCTCAAGTACATTTACACATACGTAAATGTACACATGCGTACACGTGAGCTTTCATACACTTCGATTACGTAAAGCTGTATTTACATACATTTGCCCTTACGTACTTTTGCGGTTACGTACATCTGCGCATACGTACTTTTACGCTTACGTACCTTTGCGCATACGTACTTTGTGTGTGTGTGTGTGTGTGTCGTTGTGTTTGGCCAGCCTGCCACCTGTAGGTGATGTCGGCTGTTTCCGGTGTGAGTGTGAGTAGAAAATGGTAGGAGGATTAGATGGAGGGTGGATAGATTACTTGTTTTGTTGAGCGATGTTGCAGTAGAGTCGGAGGCGTCTTGAAGAGTTGAGTCGGTCCTGGTAGCTTGAAGATGTAGAGATGGCAGAGCAGAGTTGTTTGAGAGCCGGAGATGAAGTAGTCGAGAAAGCTGTCAGTCCGGACGGTGCCAGTTTGGGGTATGGGGTGTAGTGGGTGGGTTGGGGGTCGGGTCATCGCCATGTTGTTAACATTTCTAGAACATCTTGTTTTGGGTACCATGGTTGGGCGTAGTTTTGTTTTGTTATTGTTGTTGTTTTTTTCCGGAGTTTTATTAGTTTTTCCTTCCTTTTTTAGCGGATCTTATTGTCTGTTTCCGGTTTTTTTTTCTTCTTTTTTTCTTCACAATTGATCAATTAGGCGTGTGATATCGAGAAAGTGGAAGAGAAGTTCGTGTAGTGCTGGATGGTCGTCGTTGAGGAGTGTAGTGAGGCTTAGTGGGATGTTGTGTGTGTTGCAGTAATTTGTGATGTGTTGTCTTTGGTTGTTGTATTTAGTGCAGTGAATGAGTATGTGTTTGATGGTGAGTGTTCGTTGGCATGTTGTGCATTGTGGTCGTGGGCGTTGTAGTATGAGGTAGGAGTGTGTAAGTGCTGTGTTTCCGAGCCGTAGTCGTGTTAGTGTTCGTTTTTTAAATCTGGTGTGTCGATTAATAGTGTGCCAGTGTTCGTGTTTGGGGTGAATTTCGTGGAGTTGCGTTATTGCTGTGTCCCATGTTTGTTGGATGTGTTTGTTGAGTGCCTGATGTATTGTGGGGTAGTAGTCAGATTGTGAAAGTGGGCATGGTGTGGTTTGTTGTAATGTTGTGGCTAGGTTTGCTTCAGTGTCTGCGTGTTCGTTGCCGTGTATGTTTGTGTGGCTTGGGATCCATAGGAGTAGTGGTCTTTGTCGTGCAATGAGTTGTTTATGTATGTGCAGTATTTTGGGGATGAGGGGGTGTTTGTGTTTGGTGTAGGGTGTGATGCTTTGTAGTGCTGATGTTGCGTCAGTGGCTATGATGTTGTGTTCAATTTTAGTGTTGTAAATGGTGGAGTAAGCCGAGAAGATTACGTATAATTCTGCTGTGTACGTGGATGCTGTGTCGTGCAGACGGGCACGAAGGATGACCCGCGGCGGTGCTGCATTGGAGTACAGCACCGCCGCTGTGCCCGTCTGCTGTGTATGTGATTTGGAGCCGTCTGTGTAGATCATGTTGTGATTTGCATATTGTGATGTGAACTGGAAGAAGAGTTGATGTATTTCTGCGTCTGTGTATGTGTGCTTTGGATTGTCTATAAGGAGGTTTGTCGTGGGTGTTTCGTGTTTCCACCAGGCAGTGGGTGGTGGTAGTGGTTTGGATGTGGGTAGTGTAATATGTAGTCTATTTGCGTGTTGGTGGATGCGGCAGCCTATTGTAGCTTTGAGTGGTGTTGTTGTCATGAGTTGGTGTACACGTGTGGTGCGGAGTTTTAGTGCCTGTGTGCATGGGTGTTGTATAATGAGTTGCGTTTTGTAGTGATGTCTTAATAGTGCTTCTGTGCGTCTGTGCTGTAGTTCTGGCATGTGGTTGTATATGTGGAGAGCGAGGTAAGGTGAGGTGGTGTATGCTCCTGTGGCTATTTTTAGACATTGATGTTGCAGTGTGTCTATAATTTTGAGGTTTGATTTAGCAGCGTTTTCGAAGAGTGGGGATCCGTATTCCAAAATTGGCCGAATGAGTGATTTGTAGAGAGTTCGAAGTGTGTTTCGATCGGATCCCCAGTTTGTGGCAGAAAGTGCTCGGAGGAGGTTTATTCTTTTCGATGCGCGTTTTTGAATGTCTAAGATGTGTGGCAGAAAGGAGAGTCGTGGGTCTAATGTGATGCCTAGGAATTTTGCTCTGGTAACGAATGGTATGGGTGTCTGGTCTATTTTTAGTGGATGTTCATCTGTGTGTTTGTGGTAACCGAAAAACATACATTTGGATTTGTGTGGTGCGATGTGTAAATTTAGTAAGGCGAGTTTGTTGTGTAGTTCAGTTAGTGCGTTTTGTAGTATTGTTAGTGCGTGATTTGGTGTTTCTTGTGATGTCCAGATTACTATATCGTCTGCATAGATTACAATTTTGGCCGGAAAGTTGTCGGTGATGACTGAATTTAGACCTAAAATAAAGAGAAGGGGACTAAGAAACGAACCTTGCATTAGACCGGTTGTAGGGAGTTTAGTGTCTGAAGTGTGAGGTCCAATTTTGACTTGAAATGATCGGTTTAGTAGGTAGAAATGGAGGTAGTGTAAGAGTCTGCCCTGTATGTCTAAGTTGTATAAGTGTTGTAAGAGTGCTGTTATGTTGATAGTGTCATAGGCTTGTTTAAGATCCAGGAAGACGGCGATCGTGGATCGTTTCTTGGCCGCCGCTTCCTGGATGTGAGTGATGAGATAGGTGAGGTTGTCAAGACATGAGCGGTTAGGGAGAAAGCCTGATTGTATAGGAGAGATTAGTTTTTGTGTTTGAATAATGCAGAGAAGGCGTTTTTTGACAAGGCGTTCGAAGAGTTTGTGAACACAGCTGGTTAGTGCGATAGGCCGGTAGGAGTCGCATAGAGTTGAGTCAGTGTTTGGTTTAGAGATAGGAATGAGCAAAGCGTGTAGCCAAGATTGTGGGTATGTGTGTGTTGTCCATGCGGTGTTGTAGGTGTCGAGTAATGTGTGTAATGCTTGTGTTGGTAGGTGTTTGAAGAATGAATAGTGTATATTGTCTGGTCCTACGCTTGTGTTTCCTGTTTGTGCAATTGCCAGTTGTAGTTCTGTGAGTGTGAACCTAGTGTTGTAAAGATGTGGACGTGTGTGTCTGATGGGGGGTGGGGGTTGCGCGGGAGAGTGGATGAACTAAGTTGGTAATTTTGTGCGAAGATGTTAGCTATTGTTTGTGGGTCTGTAATGCTGTTGTTGTTGTGTCTGAGTATTATGGCTTTGTCTGGTGGTCTTCGTCGGTGTTGAAATGTTTTAAGGAGTGTCCAAATTTCGCCGAGAGGGGTGAATCTATTAAATTGATTGCAAAATTTATTCCAGGAGGTCTTTTTGGCTTGTCTGATGGTGCGTTTGCATAGTGCTCTGTTTTGTTTGTATGCTGTGAGTGTTTCCGGTGTGCGGTGTCTTTCATATCTGTGTCGTGCGTGGTTCCTCGCGCGGATCGCCCGGTGGCACTCTTCGCTCCACCAGGGAACCGCGCGAGGTTTGTGTTGGTGTCGTGGTTTTGTTTGTGGTATGTGTTGGTGTGCTGTGGTGAGAAGCATGTCGGCGTATTGTTCTGGTGAGTATTGTGGGTTGTGTGCTGTTTGTGCTGCTAGGGATTCTGAAAAGGGGGCCCAGGATGCTTTTTTGAGGTTCCACCTGGGGGTTGGGTGGGCCGGTGGTCGGGATTTGGTGGAAGGTAATGGTGATGGGTGCGTGGTCGCTAAAGTGGGGATCGGAGTCGGCTGTCCAGGATAGGGTGAGGGCTATGCGTGAGGAAGCTAGTGTTATGTCTGGGGTGGTAGGAAGAAGGGAACTAATTGGGACGAGGTATGTTGGTGAGCCGGTGTTGAGTATTGTGAGGTTATGTTGTGTAGCCCGTGTGATGAGTGTGAGTGCTCTGTGATCGGGTTGTGCTGTGCGAGTGTCCCATAGTGGGTGGTGTGAGTTGAAATCTCCTGTGAGTATGACAGGGGTGTGAATTTGATCAAGTGTCTTGTTTAATTCCGAGAGGGTTTCTGTGTTTCGCGAGGGGGTGTCGTATACGTTAATGAGTGTGTAAGCTGTGTTGTGTACGTGGATTTCAGTGAGTAATATGTCTGATGTGGTGTTGAATTGTATCAGGCGGTGCGGGGTTGTGTTCCTAATGTATGTGCACACTCCGCCTGATCTGTGTATGTTGTGTGTGTCTTGTCTGTGTAGTGTGTAGTGAGGAATGTTAAATTGATATGGGTCGTGAGGTTTGAAGTGTGTTTCCTGTAGGCATAGTGCTGTGTGATTTGTTTGTAATGCGTAATGTTTGAATTCGTTCCAATGTCTAATGAGGCCGTGTGTTCCATTGTATGATTGTGTTCATTGTTTTTGTGTGTTGGCGCGCGTAAGTGGTATTTTAGGTGAGGTCGGTCTTGGTGTGTTTTCAGTGTCTTTGGTGGTTTGTGGGCGGGGGGTGGTCTCTGTTGTGGGGGGAGTGTCCGCTCTGTGTCTGTTGAAGAGTGTTCTATGTCAGCATGTTCCTCTGTGTCTGTGTCCTGGTCTGTGTATGTGCGGATTGTGTGTGTTGGTGACCCGTCTGTTGAGGGAGAGGTCTGTGGATATGGTGAGGCTGTTGGCCGTTGGGGTGGTGGCGGTGGACGTTGGGGGGGGGGGTCGGTGTCGGTGTCGGTTGGCGGGTTGGTGGTGGTGGTGGTTGGTGTGTCGGGCGCTGTACTGAGGTGCATGCTGGTGTTGGTGCTCGCGTTTTACGTGCGCTGGTGGTGGGTGTTGGTGTGGGTTGTGGTCGCGTTTGATTTGTTTGTGGGTAGGTGTTTGTGTTGTGCTTGTGTCGGGTGGTGGTGGGTGTGGGCAGAGCCGGGTACTCTGTGTGGTTTAGTGGTGGTGGTGGGGGTCTGTAACCCGGCTCTGTGCGGCGGGTCGGCCACGCCGCCGGCGGGTCGGCCAACGCCCTCCTGGCCAGGGACAGCTCCATGCCCTCCAGGTGGACCAGGCGGAGAATTTCCTTCTCCGCCGTCCACCGAGGGCAGGAGCTGTCCCCGGCCTCGTGCTTCCCCCGCAGGCGGCGCAGCAAGGCCCGCCACCTGGGCATGTTGTGGTGTTATGGGGTCCAGCGCATTTTCCGCATGTGTAGGTGTTGGAGTGGCACCCCACCCCCTCAGAGTGGCCGTATCGCTGGCACTTTTTGCAGCGCCGAGGGAGGGATGCATGTGGAGTGACGTTGTATCTTAGGTATCCGGCTTTGAGGTATTTGGGTGGGGTCCGGGTGCTGAATGTTAAGATGATAATGTGGGTGTGTGGTCGTCCAGGTGTTTGAGGCGGCCGGTATGCGGCAGAGACACCCTGACTCCCAAGTCTGGAGACCAGGGTCTCCACCGCGATACCGATAAGTTCTCGTGCGTGTATTGTTCCTTGAGAGGTGTTGAGTTTCGTGGCTGGAGTGATGGTGATGGGTGTCTGGTGTATCATGTGTATGGTGGGGAAAATTTTGCTGTCGATGTCGGAGTGTGCTTGTATCAGGAGTGCCCTTGATCTGATTTGCTTGGAGTGTAGGGCACTCCTGTGTATTTGGCGATCTCCTCCTCCACCAACCAGGGGTCGAGGGAGCCCATGGGCTCCCCGTTCCCCGGCGGCAAAGGAAGAAATCGCCGGTTGGCTGGTTTGTGGAGTGCATGTTTTTGGTCATGTCGTTAGTGGAGTTGTATGCGTTTGGTTTGTATGTGGCGTTGAATAAAGGGTGATAAGTGGCAGGTGAGTGGCGCAGTACACAGTTACAGTATAGTTTGGCGGAGGGTTCGGAAGAGCGTGAAGAGAGCCCGATAGGTGTAACAGTAGGGGGCAGATAAAAAGGAAGAGAACGCAAAGAAATCAGAAACTGTGCGTGAAGTAAGCACGTTCAGAAAAGATCAGATAAAGATCGTGCAGAAGGCACTAGAGGGAAAGTCGGGGGTGGGGTGGAGGGAGCCCGGGGTGGGAGTGAGTGGCAGCACCGCCGGACTGACCGTTGAGAGTAAAGACGTCGTTGAAGCGGAGAGCTGGGCACTGGTCCGAAGATGAAGCACTGTCACTGGTGATAGTAGATGTAGAAGGCGTGAAGAGTAAAGCTGTCTTGAAGATGTCGCAAAGGTCGGTCTTGAAGGTTTGGGAGGTTGAGCTGAGGTCTGAGAGATGGAAGATGGAAAGGTAGTGGTGGTGTGTGGGAGGTGGGAGGGGGCTGAGGTGCGAGGTGTGTGGGCCGTGTGTAAGTAGGTGTATGGTGTATGGTGGTGTGGCAAGTGGCAGGTGGCAGGTGGCAGGTGGCAGGTGGCAGTTGGCTGTTGGCGTCTTCCTCGGCTCCAGGTGCGCTTGCCGCGGTCTTCGGTGTTCCTCCGAGCAGCAGGCGGTCATTCGTCTCGTGATCGCTCTGTGCTCCGTACGTGGCGTGCGCTTCCCTTCTTCTATCCGATTGCGTAGACGTGCTAGCGAAGGATTATGATACGTACTTTTCCGCTTACGTACTTTTACACATACGGACATTTGCGCTTACGTACTTTTGCGCATGCGTACATTTGCGCTTGCGTACATTTGCAATTACGTACATTTACGCATACGTACATTTGCGCACACGTACATTTGCGCTTCGGTACATGTGCGCTTGCGTGCATTTGCGCATCCGTAAATTTGCGCTTTCGTACATTTGCGCATATGTACATTTGCACTTACGTACATTTGCGCTTACGTACTTTTGCGCTTACGTACATTTACGCTTACGTACATTTGCGCATACGTACATATGCGCATACGTAAACGTGCGCTTTCATACACTTGGGTTACGTAAAGCTGTACTGACATACCTTTGCATTTACGTACTTTAGCGGTTACGTACATTTGCGCATACGTACATTTGTGCATACGTTCTTTTGCGATAAAGTACACTTGTGCATACGTACATTTGCGCTTACGTACATTTGCGCTTACGTACATTTGCGCATTCGTACATTTGCGCTTACGTACTTTTGCGCTTACGTACTTTTGCGCATACGTACATTTACGCTTACGTACTTTTGCGCATAAGTACATTTGCGCTTACGTACATTTGCGCATACGTATTTTTGCGCTTACGTACATTTGCGCTTACGTACTTTTGCGCATACGTACATTTGCGCTTACGTACATTTGCGCATACGTACTTTTGCGCATACATACATTTGCGCTTTCGTACATTTGCTCATACGTATTTTTGCGCTGACGTACATTTGCGATTACGCACTTTTGCGCATACGTACATTTGCGCTTACGTACATTTGCGCATACGTACTTTTGCGCATACGTACATTTGCGCATACGGGCATTTGCCTATACATACTTTTGCGAATACGTACATTTGCACTAACGTACATTTGCGCTCAAGTACATTTACACATACGTACATGTACACATACGTACACGTGAGCTTTCATACACTTCGATTACGTAAAGCTGTATTTACATACATTTGCCCTTCCTTACTTTTGCGGTTACGTACATTTGCGCATACGTACTTTTACGCTTACGTACCTTGGCGCATACGTACCTTTGCGCTTACGTACATTTGCCACAAGTACATTTGCGCCTACGCACATTTCTGCATACGTACATTTGCGCTTACGTACATTTGCGCATACGTACATTTGCGCTTACGTACTTTTGCGCTTACGTACATTTGCGCATACGTACATTTGCGCCTACGTACATTTTCGCATACGTACATTTGCGCTTACGTACTTTTGCGCTTACGTACATTCGCGCTTACGTACATTTGCGCTTACGTACACGTGCGCTTTCAGACATTTGGGTTACCTAAAGCTGTATTTCCATATATTTGCTATGACGTAAATTTGCGGTTACGTACAATTGCGCATACGGGCAGTTGCCTATACATACTTTTGCGAAGACGTACATTTGCACTTACGTACATTTGCGCTCAAGTACATTTACACATACGTACATGTACACATACGTACACGTGCGCTTTCATACACTTCGATTACGTAAAGCTGTATTTGCGTACATTTGCCCTTACGTACTTTTGCGGTTACGTACATTTGCGCATACGTACTTTTGAGCTTACGTACATTTGCGCTTACGTACTTTTGCGCATACGTGCATTTGCGCTTGCGTACATTTGCGCTTAGGTACGTTTGCGCTTACGTACACTTGCGCTTACGTACATTTACGCATACGTACTTTTGCGCATACGTACATTTGCGCTTACGTACATTTGCGGATACGTATTTTTGGGCATACGTACATTTGCGCTTACGTACATTTGCGCATACGTACTTGTGCGCATACGTACATTTGCGCATACGTACATTTGCGCATATGTACATTTGCGCTTACGTACATTTACACATACGTACTTTTGCGCATACGTACATTTGCACTTACGTACATTTACGCATACGTACTTTTGCGCATACGTACATTTGCGCTTACGTACATTTGCGGATACGTACTTTTGCGCATACGTACATTTGCGCTTACGTACATTTGCGCATACGTACTTTTGCGCATACGTACATTTACGCATACGTACATTTGCGCTTACGTACATTTGCGCATACGTACTTTTGCGCATACGTACATTCGCGCTTACGTACATTTGCGTTTACGTACACGTGCGCTTTCAGACATTTGGGTTACCTAAAGCTGTATTTCCATATAATTGCTGTCACGTAAATTTGCGGTTATGTACAATTGCGCATACGGGCATTTGCCTATACATACTTTTGCGAATACGTACATTTGCACTTACGTACATTTGCGCTCAAGTACATTTACACATACGTAAATGTACAGATACGTACACGTGCGCTTTCATACACTTCGATTACGTAAAGCTGTATTTGCGTACATTTGCCCTGACGTACTTTTGCGGTTACGTACATTTGCGCATACGTACTTTTGAGCTTACGTACATTTGCGCTTACGTACATTTGCGCATACGTACATTTGCGCATACATACTTTTGCGCATACGTACATTTGCGCTTACGTACATTTGCGCATACGTACTTTTGCGCATACGTACATTTGCGCTTACGTACATTTGCGCATACGTACATTTGCGCATACGTACATTTGCGCATACGTACATTTGCGCTTACGTACATTTGCGCATACGTACATTTGCGCATACGTACATTTGCGCTTACGTACATTTGCGCTTACGTACATTTGCGCATACGTACATTTGCGCATACGTACATTTGCCATACGTACATTTGCGCTTACGTACATTAGCCATACGTATATCTGCGCTTACGTACAATTGCCATACGTACATCTGCGCTTACGTACATTTGCTTACGTACATTTGCGTATGTACATCTGCCATACGTACAATTGTCCTTACGTACATTTGTCCTAGAATCTTCTGTTGGTTTCGGGGGGGCAAAAAGACACTATACCCCAACCCCCTTTTAAGCGCTTCGGGGGGCCATGGCCGGAATGGCCCCTTCCTGGATCCGCCAGTGAAGCTTACCAAAGACCAATACAATTTGCATCCAGCAGACTTCAAAGAAAAGACTAACCTATTATCAGAGTATTTCCTTGTTGAGTATGGTCATCCAAGACACCATCCAAGACCCATAAAGTGGTAAATTTGCAGCTTAAGGTAATTGTTGAATTCTTGGAATTTATTTTTCTGATGCAATGTTTATGAATGTGGTCAACATGATGCAACCACTCATTTCCTCTGCAAGTGCATACTTTTTCGGTTGGGAGGCAAAGTAACACCAAAAAGGGGCTTGGAGTTGGGTAAGATAGCATTAAAAAGTGATGTTCAAAGTAACAAAAAAAATGTAACCTAACTTAATCTAACCTAGCCTATCCTTCCATGCAAGAAAACAAATTGTTCTTTTTATATAAAATTTGCAAACTTTTTTTGTTAAAACAAATATAATAAAAAACTTAACCGAACCTAACACCTAGCTTGACCTGTTTTTGAAGGAACACGTTTTTAAATCTCAAAAATTGTTTTTGATAATTTTTCCAACATAAAACAGAAGCCCAGCCTAGCCCAGCCTAACCAAACCTAACCTATTTATTCGCTTCATGAGAGTATATGCGTAAAACTTGTCTCGTAGATACCTTAAACTGCAATAATACCCTTAAACTTTGATAGCCCGGTCCTACCATCCGAATCTCCCCTACATGCAAACCCACCAGTTATCTCTTATTCAGGATATAAATACATACCTCCTCTTGCTATTCTTCTTGAAAACATTAGTCAATGTAGCCTGTCTCTTCATCTTAGCAACCCCAACACCAACATACGAAACATGCTGCTCAACTGGGCTCAACTGGCCACTCGCACAAAACATCCTGTTCAAATTCCGCTTTCGAAATCTGGCTCACTGGGTCCGCTTGCCCGTTACTGGCTAAACAAACTTCATGAACCTATCTGACGAAGGAATAATGAAACTGCTGATTTCGTCGTCTCTTGCTGTAAGCAGAACTTCAACAGCATAGAACCCTCCATGTGTCAGAATGTACTATGCTACCATATTGGGCTTCCAAACAATCATAACAAAATACCTTTAAAATTGGAGATTATTTCACCCGGAAACCTATTTTTTAACCTCAGCAAAGGTTATTGCATTTTAATTTAGTTTACTTTTGTTGGTTTGGGGGGCCAAAAGACACTATGGCCCCCCTTTGAAGCACTTAGGGCAGGGCCATGGCCGGAATGGCCCCCCTGGATCCGCCAGTGTATATATATATATATATATATATATATATATATATATAGGTATATATATAAATATATATATATATATATATACATATATATATATATATATATATATATATATATATATATATATATATATATATAGGTATATATATAAATATATATATATATATATATATATATACATATATATATATATATATATATATATATATATATATATATATATATATATATATATATATATATGTGTGTGTGTGTGTGTGTGTGTCCTTTAGAGAATAGAAGTGTTCCTTCGGAATAGACAGGTGCCTTTGCAAAAAGCAGACGCCCCCACTAAAAAAGGTAGGCGCCTCTATGGACTATACAACCCCTTCTCTGGACAAGACGAACGTCCTCTTGACAAACCAGCGCCCCAATTATTATACAGTCATCCCTGAACAGTCCAGAGGGACAAGGCAGGCAGTCCTCTCGATAAGACATGTGCCCTTTTGAACAAGACAGGCCATGGGACATGCGACCCTCTGGATAATGTGCCCTCGAGGCTGGAAATGCGTAAACCTCTGAATAGCGTAGGCGCCTTCTGGACAAGGCAGGCACTCAATTTGGACCAGGCAGGTGCCCATCTGAGCTGGGCAATCGACTATATGGATAGGGGAAGCGCTCTCTAAACAGGGGTGCATATAATGCATAGTGACCGCATACCGGGTGAAGGTCAATCTATGTCCACTAATCACGTCGTCTGTGATGACACCATCCTCAAAGAGCACCACCGAGTACGTAGAGGGTTATTCGAATTCGTGTGGACACTGATTTGTCTCAGAAGCAACAGTTGATCAGAAGCATTCTGTCGTATATAATGTGTAGTGACCATACCGGGTGACGGTCATTTTGTGCCCGCTAATCACGTCGTCGGTGGTGATGCCATCTTCAAACAGCTCAACCGAGTATACAGAGCGCCATTTATATCCGTGTGGGCACGGGTATGTCTGAGGGGCAATACTTGATCAAAACATTGTGCCCCGTATAATACAGGGTGAATCGGTGGCCATATACCGGGTGAGTATCATTTTGTGTTCGCTAGTGACGTCGTCTGTGTTGACATTATCTTGAAAGAGCATCACCGAGTGTGTAGAGCGTCATTCATATCCATGTGGGCACGGGAATGACTGAGTGGTAATACTTGATCGGAAGCATTCTGCCGTATGTAATGTATGGTGACTATATTCCGGGTGTGGGTCTTTGTGTCCGCTAGTGACGTCGTCTGGAATAGCACTGTTTTCAAAGAGCACCACCGAGTATGTGGGGTGTCATGCATATCCGTATGGATATGGGTATGTCTGAGACGTAATTCTTGAACAGAAGCATGATGCCCTATATAATGTATGCTGAATTGGTGACCAGATACTGGGTGAAGACCATTTTGCGTCCGCTAATGACGTCATCCGTGATGACATCATTTCCCTCCTGGAGACAAATTTCGTATGACTTCCCTGAATTGGCACCTAAGCAATCGCATCCTAAAGACAGATTCCTTTCAAGTGCTACCTGAAGCACCACCTCGCCGCAAATATTCCATGGTGACGCCCCTCAATTGGCACCCCAGCTCAAGTCGGTTCTCGGTACATTTGGGTGACGTCAGTCATTCCATGCCATGCCATCCATCTAGTCTATCATATGGCAGCAATTAACAAAATGTAGGAAGCCTAGCAGAAGCCATAGCATCACACAAAGTGTGGCGAATGCGCAAAATGCGCAAGGCATTAACCATGGCGTGGTGGTGACCGGGTGTTATGAACTGGAAGGCCTGAAATTGGAGAGAAAAAGTTACATTTTAAACTATTTGTACAGGTGTAGTTTCAGCAGTGTGAGGTGACTTGTCAGGCATACCAAAAGAAAAACCTTCCAACGGGGGGGTAAGGGTTGAAATCTGGTGACTGTGAAACGATGGTGGTAGATTGGGACATCCCACGGGACAATTAGGTGGTTACTAATTATTTGATTGAAAGAAAATCGGCCCCTTTGAAAAATAGTGGTCGAAATCCGGTGCACTTAAACCAAGACTAATCGTAGGTTGGGCACCCACGAAGTCAGTTTTCCCCTTCCCCTGACGTAAATCCAAGATACGCCACTAGTGGGTGGGGGTAGGGGGGCCTTCGCCGAAAGTCCCCCCCCCCCCGACCGGTGGGCTAGATCCGCTAGTGCTGTTGTCCCACAGGCAGCTGGACCGTTCGCTGACAGTGTGGACCATTCATGTGTGACCTGGCTCGAGCGTGTGCCGCTGTCCCACAGGCAGCTGGACCGTTCGCTGACAGTGTGGGCCATTCACGTGTGACCTGGCACAAGCGTGTGCCGCCGTCCCACAGGCAGCTGGACCGTTCGCTGACAGTGTGGGCTATTCATGTGTGACCTGGCTCGAGCGTGTGCCGCTGTCCCACAGGTGGCTGGACCGTTCGCTGACAGTGTGGGCTATTCATGTGTGACCTGGCTCGAGCGTGTGCCGCTGTCCCACAGGCAGCTGGACCGTTCGCTGACAGTGTGGGCTATTCATGTGTGACCTGGCTCGAGCGTGTGCCGCTGTCCCACAGGTGGCTGCAGCTGCACCTTTCGCTGCACCGCGGCAATCACCTCTGTCGTTCGCTGCCCGACACCCTGGCTTCATCGCATTGTGACAAAACTGCGAAGTTTGGATGTGAAGCAAAAAGTAGTGAGAAGCATGCTTGCATCTCAAGAAAATGCACCTTCCTACTTTCGTTCCATTCTTCTATTCTCCTATTTTCTCCTGACTCTTCTGCACCTTATCTCATACTGGTCAATATCAATTGCACTCTGGCAATCGTGATAATGGCGATGCAGCTAGCAATACCCACTTTCAGCTTCATGCGATATTTTGTGCACGGCATGAGCTGCGTTTTACTGTTGAATGCAGGATGCGAATGTCCAATGCATTATGTTAATTACATCATAGGTGACAAACATGGGAGCTTCTCATCTACATCGGACGTCCAACTAAAGATTAATTATTTCACACTAACTCACGAGCACATGGGCGGCGAATTGGGAAAGCGGGCAGGAGGGCAGCCCCTCCCCCTTCCCCAAAGTGACTCGCAGTAGTGATCCTATGGTGTTGCATGATAAATAGTGAGTTTGAAATGATCCTTGACCTCTGGCCAAACGATATGCCGCCACCCTTGCATGAGTATGATCTGGCTTTGCACGACTGCTTCGGACTGGCAGTAGGGTCTGGCGGCACAGTCGGACTCTGTGCCACCGAACTGGTCCTCCGCTTGTCTAGCCCGACTCAGGTGGCAAGCGCTGCTGATTGCACACGCGCTTCACAGGCAGCCCGACACCAAGCTAGTGTACCGCTCTCCCGAACTCGCCCACGGTGGCATCAGAGGCTGACGCATCTCTTCGGTGCGTGCATCCGTTTGCAATGAGCCCAGCAAATAACGAAGCCCCATCGCGGTGAAGCCTCCTTTCCGGAGAAAACACCGGCACTGGATGCCGTCGGCGGCGCTACGGGACTGTCCCCCGCTCTAGCATCCCGAGCCGTTCTTGCGTGCCTTTCCAAAGCACTCCCGTTCCGGCGGGCGCTGCAATCTCTCTGCAACGGCAGACACAGACGATTACTGCGCACTCAGCGCGGCCGGTCGGCGGCGCCCGAGGCCAGTCACGTTCGGCGGCGCTGCTGCTCTGCAGCACGCCGACGGCCAGCTGAACGTGTGCCCAACTGCGGTCACCGAACCCGCGCAGGGTCGCTGAACTGGGGCCCCCAGTGTTGTCGGAGACGTGGTCGCCAGACTTCGCAAGACATGGATTGTTGTTTTTCTGAAAGATTGGTTCGTCTGCTCACGTCGCCATTTCGTGTCGCCGACCGTCCGCATGTTGTGTCGCCGACCGTCCGCATGTTGTCACCGTTTCGTGTCGCCGACCCTCCGCATGTTGTGTCGCCGACCCTGCGCATGTTGTCGCCATTTCGTGTCGCCGACCCTCCGCTTGTTGTCACCGTTTCGTGTCGCCGACCCTCCGCATGTTGTGTCGCCGACCCTGCGCATGTTGTCGCCATTTCGTGTCGCCGACCCTCCGCTTGTTGTCACCGTTTCTCCTGTAGCGCCTTCCAAATTGAGTTATGTATTGGGATGCTTCCAGGGACGCACCATCTCGTCCTCTTCTTACAACGAGAACAATTTTCTAAGTAATTTTATTGTCACTATCGTCTTTGGTAAATTTCCATAACGTTCGTCCTTGCAAGATACGATACTGCGTGTATTCTTCATGGGAGCGCAATAGGATAAAACGTTGCATTATAACTCCCAATATAGTATTGATTTGGGGTTTCATGGTCTTTTTATCTTCTTATTGTATCTTCCATTTTAGCCCAGACGGGCTTAACCCAGATGGACCCCTGTTGATCTTATTAAACCTTGAAACCTTATCACTTTATGACTGTATGAAACACAATTCTGCCATACCATCCATAAAGTCAATTGCTTAGTGGGCTGCTGCTGATAAACTGATGTGTGTATCCAAGCATTCCTAGTTAGCGCTCTGTCATGTGAGCTTGTGACGTCACCTCAATATATACCATTTGCCGCGCATCGCACGAATGGTACGTTTTCGGATCCTGCATCGCTCAGCACTGATTGGTGACTCCCGTAAGCCACCACCTCGCCGGCGGACCCGGGTGTCCTCCGCGGTTCTTCTCACCGGCCACACCCGGGTGTCCTCCGCCGATCTTCTGCACCGGCTACACTCGGGTGTCCTCCGCGGATCTTCTGCACCGGCCACTTCCGAGTGTCCGCCACTAACGACCACTACCCCTACAGGCGCACTTTGCTGAGGTCCACCTCAGCGCCCTGTCATGGTGTACACGGCAGCTGGATGTGGCACTGCGTCGGCCGGACAGTACTCCGGGACCGATGGTCTGTCAGCCGTCCGTCCACAGACAGGCCGCCGGGACCGACGGTCTGTCCGACATCAGATCATATACAGACTGCCGGGACCGATGGTCTGTCCGATATCAGATCATATACAGACTGACGGGACCGCCGGGCTGTCCGAAATCAGATCATATACAGACTGCCGGGACCGATGGGCTGTCCGACATCAGATCATATACAGACTGCCGAGACTGACGGGCTGTCCGACATCCGATCATATACAGACTGACGGGACCGCCGGGCTGTCCGACATCAGATCATATACAGACTGCCGGGATCGCCGAGCTGTCCGACATCAGATAACATACAGACTGCCGAGACCGCCGAGCTGTCCGACATCAGATCATATACAGACTGCCGGGACCGCCGGGCTATCCGACCGTCCGTCCACAGACAAGCCGCCGGGACCGATGGGCTGTCCGACATCAGATCATATACAGACTGCCGAGACTGACGGGCTGTCCGACATCCGATCATATACAGACTGACGGGACCGCCGGGCTGTCCGACATCAGATCATATACAGACTGCCGGGATCGCCGAGCTGTCCGACATCAGATAACATACAGACTGCCGAGACCGCCGAGCTGTCCGACATCAGATCATATACAGACTGCCGATACTGACGGGCTGTCCGACCGTCCGTCCATAGACAGGCTGGGAACTGATCCTTGTATTCAACTGGCAGTAGGGAACTGGTGTCTGATGTGTGGGGAAGTTCTCGGTTTCGCAGATGGAAACGGAGATAATGTTCCTTCTATGTCTATGTTGAGTAAGCGCTGTAAGAGTGTTGTGATGCTGATTGCGTCGTATGCGTGTTTGACGTCCAGGAAGACGGCGGCCGTACAGCGTTTCTGGGCCGCTGCCGTCTGGCTACGTGCGGCAAGGAGTGTAAGGTTGTCAATGCAAGATCTGCCAGGAAGAAAACATGATTGAAAGGGGGAGATAAGTAATTGCCATTGGAATGCATAGAGGGGACATTTCTAGCAAGACATTCGAATATTTAATGAAAACAGCCAGTGAGGGCGATAGATGATATGAGTCGGTGAGAGCTAGTTCAGCGTTTGCTTAGGGTATAGATATTCACCGAGCATGTAACCAAGATTGAGGGTGCGTGTGTTGTCCACACGGTGATATACGTGTCAAAGAGAGTTGAGTGTTTGTGTCGAAAACTGTTTGAAGAATGCATACCGTATGGTGTCTAGTCCTACGCTTGTGTTGCTGTTTCTGAAATTTATAACTGTAGTTCTGTCAGTGTGAATATAGTATTGTAAAGATGTAGGCGTGTATATTTATATTGGAGGTGGATTGTCAAGCGGGGGTGTTGATGACCTATGGTGATAGTTGCTCGTGGAAATGTCTGCGATGGTATGTGGATCCGCGATGGTGTTGTGGTTATGTCTGAGTGTTGTGGCTTTGATTGGTGCTCTTTGTCTATGTTGAAATGTCCCCAAGAGTGAATATTTCGTTGGGAGGGGTGAAATTGTGAAATTGACAATTAAATGTTCCAATTTTTTTTGGGGACGTGATGGATAGTGCGTCTACAGAGTGTGTTATGATAATTGTATATTATGAGTGTTTCTTGTGTGCAGTGTCGTTCGTATTTTTTTCGTGCACATTTTCTCGCACGGACCGCCCTGTGGCACTCGTCGCTCCACCAAGTTTTGTGGTGGTGTCTGGGCTTTGTGCGCAGTCATTGGCGGCGGTCTGTCCACACAGCGCCAATCTGCGCAGTCAGTCAATGGTGGTGGTGGCGGTCTGTCCACACAGCGCCATTGTGCGCAGTCAGTCAGTCAGTGGTGGTGGTGGCAGTCTGTCCACACAGCGCCATTGTGCGCAGTCAGTCAGTGGTGGCGGCGGTCTGTCCACACAGCGCCATTGTGCGCAGTCAGTCAGTCAGTGGTGGTGGCGGTCTGTCCACACAGTGCCATTGTGCGCAGTCAGTCAGTGGTTGCGGCGGTCTGTCCACACAGCGCCATTGTGCGCAGTCAGTCAGTGGTGGCGGCGGTCTGTCCACACAGCGCCATTGTGCGCAGTCAGTCAGTGGTGGCGGCGGTCTGTCCACGCAGCGCCATTGTGCGCAGTCAGTCAGTCAGTGGTGGCGGCGGTCTGTCCACACAGCGCCATTGTGCGCAGTCAGTCAGTGGTGGCGGCGGTCTGTCCACGCAGCGCCATTGTGCGCAGTCAGTCAGTCAGTGGTGGCGGCGGTCTGTCCACACAGCACCATTGTGCGCAGTCAGTCAGTGGTGGCGGCGGTCTGTCCACGCAGCGCCATTGTGTGCAGTCAGTCAGTGGTGGTGGCGGTCTGTCCACACAGCGCCATTGTGCACAGTCAGTCAGTGGTGGCGGCGGTCTGTCCACACAGCGCCATTGTGCGCAGTCAGTCAGTGGTGGCGGCGGTCTGTCCACACAGCGCCATTGTGCGCAGTCAGTCAGTCAGTGGTGGTGGTGGCGGTCTGTCCACACAGCGCCATTGTGCGCAGTCAGTCAGTGGTGGCGGCGGTCTGTCCACGCAGCGCCATTGTGCGCAGTCAGTCAGTCAGTGGTGAGCGGCGGTCTGTCCACACAGCGCCATTGTGCGCAGTCAGTCAGTGGTGGCGGCGGTCTGTCCACGCAGCGCCATTGTGCGCAGTCAGTCAGTCAGTGGTGGCGGCGGTCTGTTCACACAGCGCCATTGTGCGCAGTCAGTCAGTGGTGGCGGCGGTCTGTCCACGCAGCGCCATTGTGCGCAGTCAGTCAGTCAGTGGTGGCGGCGGTCTGTCCACACAGCACCATTGTGCGCAGTCAGTCAGTGGTGGCGGCGGTCTGTCCACGCAGCGCCATTGTGTGCAGTCAGTCAGTGGTGGTGGCGGTCTGTCCACACAGCGCCATTGTGCACAGTCAGTCAGTGGTTGCGGCGGTCTGTCCACACAGCGCCATTGTGCGCAGTCAGTCAGTGGTGGCGGCGGTCTGTCCACACAGCGCCATTGTGCGCAGTCAGTCAGTCAGTGGTGGTGGTGGCGGTCTGTCCACACAGCGCCATTGTGCGCAGTCAGTCAGTGGTGGCGGCGGTCTGTCCACGCAGCGCCATTGTGCGCAGTCAGTCAGTCAGTGGTGACGGCGGTCTGTCCACGCAGCGCCATTGTGCGCAGTCAGTCAGTCAGTGGTGGCGGCGGTCTGTCCACACAGCGCCATTGTGCGCAGTCAGTCAGTCAGTGGTGGTGGCGGCGGTCTGTCCACACAGCGCCATTGTGCGCAGTCAGTCAGTGGTGGTGGCGGTCTGTCCACACAGCGCCATTGTGTGCAGTCAGTCAGTGGTGGCGGCGGTCTGTCCACGCAGCGCCATTGTGCGCATTCAGTCATTCAGTGGTGGCGGCGGTCTGTCCACACAGCGCCATTGTGCGCAGTCAGTCAGTGGTGGCGGCGGTCTGTCCACACAGCGCCATTGTGCGCAGTCAGTCAGTCAGTGGTGGTGGCGGTGGTCTGTCCACACAGCGCCATTGTGCGCAGTCAGTCAGTGGTGGTGGCGGTCTGTCCACACAGCGCCATTGTGTGCAGTCAGTCAGTGGTGGCGGCGGTCTGTCCACGCAGCGCCATTGTGCGCATTCAGTCAGTCAGTGGTGGCGGCGGTCTGTCCACACAGCGCCATTGTGCGCAGTCAGTCAGTGGTGGTGGCGGTCTGTCCACACAGCGCCATTGTGCGCAGTCAGTCAGTGGTGGCGGCGGTCTGTCCACGCAGCGCCATTGTGCGCAGTCAGTCAGTCGGTGGTGGTGGCGGCGGTCTGTCCACACAGCGCCATTGTGCGCATTCAGTCAGTCAGTGGTGGCGGCGGTCTGTCCACACAGCGCCATTGTGCGCAGTCAGTCAGTCAGTGGTGGTGGCGGCGGTCTGTCCACACAGCGCCATTGTGCGCAGTCAGTCAGTGGTGGCGGCGGTCTGTCCACACAGCGCCATTGTGCGCAGTCAGTCAGTGGTGGCGGCGGTCTGTCCACGCAGCGCCATTGTGCGCAGTCAGTCAGTCAGTGGTGGCGGCGGTCTGTCCACACAGCGCCATTGTGTGCAGTCAGTCAGTGGTGGTGGCGGTCTGTCCACACAGCGCCATTGTGCGCAGTCAGTCAGTCAGTGGTGGTGGCGGCGGTCTGTCCACACAGCGCCATTGTGCGCAGTCAGTCAGTCAGTGGTGGTGGCGGCGGTCTGTCCACACAGCGCCATTGTGCGCAGTCAGTCAGTGGTGGTGGGGGTCTGTCCACACAGCGCCATTGTGTGCAGTCAGTCAGTGGTGGTGGCGGTCTGTCCACACAGCGCCATTGTGTGCAGTCAGTCAGTGGTGGCGGCGGTCTGTCCACACAGCGCCATTGTGCGCGGTCAGTCAGTGGTGGCGGCGGTCTGTCCACGCAGCGCCATTGTGCGCAGTCAGTCAGTCAGTGGTGGCGGTGGCGGTCTGTCCACACAGCGCCATTGTACGCAGTAAGTGGTGGCGGTGACTCTCGTTGGCATGCGGAACACATTGGCTGGCTCTCGCCAGAGCGGTGGCGGCGGCGCTCGTCTGTCCGTTGCAGATCAGTCGGGGTCGCCGTCCGGCCGGCGGCTCCATTTCTCGCCAGCCGCGCTGCAACGGTACCGATGGAGGTCACGACGAGCCGCAGGACACACGTGATTAACGTGATTAGCGTGTGCCGCAGAGACGCGCCGATCTCTCGGGCGGCGTGCTGGCCGCGTGTGCTCGGCTCCGCCTAGTCACTGCCGGCCGCGAAAATCAGGTCATAGCTGTGCAAATCGTACCAGGCACTACCTGGTGCAAACTATCACGTACCTGCACATTACCAGAAGTCATGTAGAATGTCCTTTGCAGGCGAAGTTTTCATGCTTGGCTAACCATCGAATAACAGAGTGATTTGCGCATTCATATCATTAAGATACTCTGTAAATAGATATGCACCACTTTTATCAGAAAGTTGTTGAGAAAATTTCCTGTGAGGGATTTCCTGAGAAAAAAAAAATTTCCTGTGATAAAATGTCCGTTTCTTGTGAGGGAAGTATGCGAACTCGAGGTCGTTAATAGTCATATCCCAAATCGTGTGAGACGCCATCAGTAATAGCATGGCTTCATACACTCCTGTACCTTCTATATCTCCCTGATTGCCATTGAAAATCAGCATAAACGCTACAAATAATAATTAACTGGACCAACAATGGGATTGGTCAATTACCATGCCATTAACGCATTTGTAAATCAAATCAACTAATGCCACCGCCACCACCACCACAACCACCACCGTCAGCACCGTCACCACCACCGTCAACAGCACCACCACCACTACCACCACCACCTGCGCCTTTTTACGGTGTCTTTTTCGATGCGACGTCCATCACAGACTGCGCAACGCAATCACGACATCCGTCACATGCTGGCAGAGCACCTAATATACATTGTGTCATGACGCGATCCAGGCTGGCAGAGCACCTAATATACATTGTGTCATGACGCGATCCAGGCTGGCAGAGCACCTAATATACATTGTGTCATGACGCGATCCAGGCTGGCAGAGCACCTAATATACATTGTGTCATTACGCGATCCAGGCGGTGCCAGGTACACTAGTAGAAACTCAGGCTGGCAGAGCACCTAATATACATTGTGTCATGACGCGATCCAGGCGGTGCCAGGTACACTAGTAGAAACTCAGGCTGGCAGAGCACCTAATATACATTGTGTCATGACGCGATCCAGGCGGTGCCAGGTACACTAGTAGAAACTCAGGCTGGCAGAGCACCTAATATACATTGTGTCATGACGCGATCCAGGCGATGCCAGGTACACTAGTAGAAGCTCAGGCTGGCAGAGCACCTAATATACATTGTGTCATGACGCGATCCAGGCGATGCCAGGTACACTAGTAGAAACTCAGGCTGGCAGAGCACCTAATATACATTGTGTCATGACGCGATCCAGGCGGTGCCAGGTACACTAGTAGAAACTCAGGCTGGCAGAGCACCTAATATACATTGTGTCATGACGCGATCCAGGCGATGCCAGGTACACTAGTAGAAGCTCAGGCTGGCAGAGCACCTAATATACATTGTGTCATGACGCGACCCAGGCGGTGCCAGGTACACTAGTAGAAACTCAGGCTGGCAGAGCACCTAATATACATTGTGTCATGACGCGATCCAGGCGGTGCCAGGTACACTAGTAGAAACTCAGGCTGGCAGAGCACCTAATATACATTGTGTCATGACGCGATCCAGGCGGTGCCAGGTACACTAGTAGAAACTCAGGCTGGCAGAGCACCTAATATACATTGTGTCATGACGCGATCCAGGCGGTGCCAGGTACATTAGTAGAAACTCAGGCTGGCAGAGCACCTAATATACATTGTGTCATGACGCGATCCAGGCGGTGCCAGGTACACTAGTAGAAACTCAGGCTGGCAGAGCACCTAATATACATTGTGTCATGACGCGATCCAGGCGATGCCAGGTACACTAGTAGAAACTCATGCTGGCAGAGCACCTAATATACATTGTGTCATGACGCGATCCAGGCGATGCCAGGTACACTAGTAGAAACTCAGGCTGGCAGAGCACCTAATATACATTGTGTCATGACGCGATCCAGGCGATGCCAGGTACACTAGTAGAAACTCAGGCTGGCAGAGCACCTAATATACATTGTGTCATGACGCGATCCAGGCGATGCCAGGTACACTAGTAGAAACTCAGGCTGGCAGAGCACCTAATATACATTGTGTCATGACGCGATCCAGGCGATGCCAGGTACACTAGTAGAAACTCAGGCTGGCAGAGCACCTAATATACATTGTGTCATGACGCGATCCAGGCGGTGCCAGGTACACTAGTAGAAACTCAGGCTGGCAGAGCACCTAATATACATTGTGTCATGACGCGATCCAGGCGATGCCAGGTACACTAGTAGAAACTCAGGCTGGCAGAGCACCTAATATACATTGTGTCATGACGCGATCCAGGCGATGCCAGGTACACTAGTAGAAACTCAGGCTGGCAGAGCACCTAATATACATTGTGTCATGACGCGATCCAGGCGGTGCCAGGTACACTAGTAGAAACTCAGGCTGGCAGAGCACCTAATATACATTGTGTCATGACGCGATCCAGGCGGTGCCAGGTACACTAGTAGAAACTCATGCTGGCAGAGCACCTAATATACATTGTGTCATTACGCGATCCAGGCGGTGCCAGGTACACTAGTAGAAACTCAGGCTGGCAGAGCACCTAATATACATTGTGTCATGACGCGATCCAGGCGGTGCCAGGTGCACTAGTAGAAACTCAGGCTGGCAGAGCACCTAATATACATTGTGTCATTACGCGATCCAGGCGGTGCCAGGTACACTAGTAGAAACTCAGGCTGGCAGAGCACCTAATATACATTGTGTCATGACGCGATCCAGGCGGTGCCAGGTACACTAGTAGAAACTCAGGCTGGCAGAGCACCTAATATACATTGTGTCATTACGCGATCCAGGCGGTGCCAGGTACACTAGTAGAAACTCAGGCTGGCAGAGCACCTAATATACATTGTGTCATGACGCGATCCAGGCGGTGCCAGGTACACTAGTAGAAACTCAGGCTGGCAGAGCACCTAATATACATTGTGTCATGACGCGATCCAGGCGATGCCAGGTTCACTAGTAGAAACTCAGGCTGGCAGAGCACCTAATATACATTGTGTCATGACGCGATCCAGGCGATGCCAGGTACACTAGTAGAAGCTCAGGCTGGCAGAGCACCTAATATACATTGTGTCATGACGCGATCCAGGCGGTGCCAGGTACACTAGTAGAAACTCAGGCTGGCAGAGCACCTAATATACATTGTGTCATTACGCGATCCAGGCGGTGCCAGGTACACTAGTAGAAACTCAGGCTGGCAGAGCACCTAATATACATTGTGTCATTACGCGATCCAGGCGGTGCCAGGTACACTAGTAGAAACTCAGGCTGGCAGAGCACCTAATATACATTGTGTCATTACGCGATCCAGGCGGTGCCAGGTACACTAGTAGAAACTCAGGCTGGCAGAGCACCTAATATACATTGTGTCATTACGCGATCCAGGCGGTGCCAGGTACACTAGTAGAAACTCAGGCTGGCAGAGCACCTAATATACATTGTGTCATTACGCGATCCAGGCGGTGCCAGGTACACTAGTAGAAACTCATGCTGGCAGAGCACCTAATATACATTGTGTCATGACGCGATCCAGGCGATGCCAGGTACACTAGTAGAAACTCAGGCTGGCAGAGCACCTAATATACATTGTGTCATGACGCGATCCAGGCGATGCCAGGTACACTAGTAGAAACTCAGGCTGGCAGAGCACCTAATATACATTGTGTCATGACGCGATCCAGGCGATGCCAGGTACACTAGTAGAAACTCAGGCTGGCAGAGCACCTAATATACATTGTGTCATGACGCGATCCAGGCGATGCCAGGTACACTAGTAGAAACTCAGGCTGGCAGAGCACCTAATATACATTGTGTCATGACGCGATCCAGGCGGTGCCAGGTACACTAGTAGAAACTCAGGCTGGCAGAGCACCTAATATACATTGTGTCATGACGCGATCCAGGCGATGCCAGGTACACTAGTAGAAACTCAGGCTGGCAGAGCACCTAATATACATTGTGTCATGACGCGATCCAGGCAATGCCAGGTACACTAGTAGAAACTCAGGCTGGCAGAGCACCTAATATACATTGTGTCATGACGCGATCCAGGCGGTGCCAGGTACACTAGTAGAAACTCAGGCTGGCAGAGCACCTAATATACATTGTGTCATGACGCGATCCAGGCGGTGCCAGGTACACTAGTAGAAACTCATGCTGGCAGAGCACCTAATATACATTGTGTCATTACGCGATCCAGGCGGTGCCAGGTACACTAGTAGAAACTCAGGCTGGCAGAGCACCTAATATACATTGTGTCATGACGCGATCCAGGCGATGCCAGGTTCACTAGTAGAAACTCAGGCTGGCAGAGCACCTAATATACATTGTGTCATGACGCGATCCAGGCGATGCCAGGTACACTAGTAGAAGCTCAGGCTGGCAGAGCACCTAATATACATTGTGTCATGACGCGATCCAGGCGGTGCCAGGTACACTAGTAGAAACTCAGGCTGGCAGAGCACCTAATATACATTGTGTCATTACGCGATCCAGGCGGTGCCAGGTACACTAGTAGAAACTCAGGCTGGCGAGCACCTAATATACATTGTGTCATTACGCGATCCAGGCGGTGCCAGGTACACTAGTAGAAACTCAGGCTGGCAGAGCACCTAATATACATTGTGTCATTACGCGATCCAGGCGGTGCCAGGTACACTAGTAGAAACTCAGGCTGGCAGAGCACCTAATATACATTGTGTCATTACGCGATCCAGGCGGTGCCAGGTACACTAGTAGAAACTCAGGCTGGCAGAGCACCTAATATACATTGTGTCATTACGCGATCCAGGCGGTGCCAGGTACACTAGTAGAAGCTCAGGCTTTTAATTGGGATGTACACCATCGACACATCCATAATTATCCTAAGAGTAGTGACATTGACGAGGGGAGGGGTGCAATCTTGCCATTGTTCACCGACATCCTGCGGAAATTGGCATGTCAAGCCAGTTTGAAGTGCTAGTCAGAAGTGCCATTGTGTGCCAGAAGTGCTAGCCAGAAGTGCCATTGGACAGCGGGCTGGACGCCAGTGGCCACGAGGCTGCTGACCGGCGCGCGGGCAATGAGGCCAGCCTGGCGCCTCGGGCCGGCTCCTCATGCTGTTGGCCCAGAGGCTGCTGGTCGATAAGAGCTCCGGCGGTCGGCACCCTCCACCAGTGAACTGGCAGTGACAGCCGCCGACGCACGTCGTTAGCCAGTGGCCCGACATGAAGCAGGTAGGTGGTGGTGGCGAGCGCGCATGCATGGAGAGCCACACCGGCCGATCGCCACTGCCGGTCCGCACGGGCGGCGCATCGAGCGCCGCCGAGAACCAGCCGTACACGCGGCGCAGTTGGAGACATCGGCCGTGGTGTCGGGTGGAGGTGGCAGAAGTGATCGTGAAGAAATCGCCCGACTCGTGGTTTCAGCCTTCCTCATTAGAACTCCACGTTCCCAGGCAATGGTCACAATGGGGAAGGCCGCTGCCCACCATGCCTTAACCGTTGACATCTTGCGTGTATAACCATTCTTTCATTTTCTTCGTTAAGAATTGCTCAAACATGATCCTTTTTTGATGTTGCCAACCCTGTATAAAATACCTGGGTGCACCCGTGTTCTCAGGCAGGCACATGCACATGTGTTTGCGTATGCTGTTAATACGATTGGATGCGATGGGTACAGAGTGAATAAAATTGCTGCTGGATAAGTAACTGCAAAACAATGACATCACCATGTACATATATCGTGGTTTTCGTGCACTAATCAGGTTAAATATGTATCTATACCTTATAGTAACCTGTTTTTCAACTTTTTTGGAAACGTCATGATCCATCAGTTTTCTTGGGTGAATTTGTATGCGCTGATTCCGAATAGGACCCTATATTTTAAACATCCCAAAAAATTTGACTGCCATCGCGCGATTAAAGTCATATTATTTTAGCATTTTTGGCATATTCTGGCGGCTGAGGCCTACGCAAATTAGCCGAGGGTAAGAAATGAGTATTATTCGGAAAAATGATTCATCACGATGTCGACATCAATTTGAGAGGAATACCCCTTTCTATAATCTCGTAATATTATTTGAATAAAATCTGCCGTGTAGTTCCCACTCCTGGTCATAGATGACACTAGTGTTCCTTGAAGCAGGCGGCCGCCACCGCCGCAGCGTCTCCTGCCAACAAATCTTAGTCCGGAGGGGATTAAATATAATAATTTGCGCACAAACGTGCTTACGATTTTCGGATGACACGATTAGTCCACAAAACCTATGCGATGGTTGATGTATGTTTAGAAAATGGAAAATGGCTAATGTAAAGTCGCCACTCGCTCGATGTTTGGGCGGGCTGGTTATGTTTGGTTTCATGCTTGAATGTTATATGTAACATTTCATATGCGCCAATGCTACATGTCATGTTGATATGCATATATAGATATATATATATATATCCAGTATATATATATATATATATATATATATATATATATATATAGCCTAGCTATCATATCTATATATCAGCCCAAAATTTTCGGCCCCCGCCGGGCCTATAAAGAAAAAGTACTTATATATATATATATATAAATATAGGGGCCCCTAAATAGTAAATGTATATATTCATACTATATAAAAACATAGCCCTACTCCCCCCACCTGTATATATATATTATATATATGTGTGTGTGTGTGCGTGTATGTGCGTGTGTGTGTGTGTGTGTGCATATAATGGCGACTGAGGCATACGCAAATTAGACGAGTGCAGGAAATGAGTTTTACTCGAAACAATGATTCATTATGATGTCAGCATCAATTTGAGAGGATTATCCCCTATCGTAACCTCGCAATATTGTTCTGAAGATAACCTTATTACATATAAGAATAGAAGTGGAAGTTAAGATCGAAGTGAAAATGTTCTTCAACAAGTAAAACGTTATTTGTCGCATCGATACTTCTTGATCAGTTTAAGATTTTGTGGTGTTATATGCATCGAACAACTATGGAACCTTGAAAATGGTCCAATTGGGTTGAAACGTCGGAATGCATGTCAATATTTGGTATTATTTGGCATACACATACAGCATGTAACTAAAAAACGATCCGAGCATACGGATACGCAATACGCAAATGCCGAATATACTGCGTGTTTATCCAAGTATGCATCAGAGAGTACCTGCTCCAGAAATATTCACATGTGAACATCCACGGCCGAGCAGTAGTGCAAAAGAGATTTGCAAGCGGAGTTTAGTGGCCATCAACTGCAGTGGTCATGCAGCAGATTTGTAATTTTTAAACATTTCTTTTTAGGCTATGGTACCTTATTCAAAGCCCCATTTTTGGTGTTATTTGTTGGTGTTATTTGCTGAAAAGAAAGCATTTGCACAGAAAAGTACACAGAGTGGTCCAATCATCTTAGCCACGTTTATGAGCATTGCATTGGAATGATAAATTCAAAGAATTCATAAAACACCCTAAAGTACAAATTTATGGAAAAGAACATCAAAATCAATGAAATAACACTTCAAACATCCACATAAAAAAATGTGACAATGCAGATGTAGGCTATACCCCTCACTTCAACAAAATATGGGAAGTATACAGAAAAAGCGCTTTGTGTGAGACAGCATTTATTGAAGAATAATGTAATAATTACATTAAAAACATAACCTGACCTAGCCTGACCTAACCAAACATAATCTATTGATGCAAGATAACCTAAACCTACTGATATTGGATCACCTAATCCTCCTGATGTTGGATCACCTAATCCTGATCTTGGATCACCTAATATCATTACATCACTGGAGGATTATGTATTATCTGCAGTATCAATGCTAGGTGACATGATTTCAAATAAATAAAATATTGCTTATATGTTACTTCCGTAAGAAATGGCACCTAAAGAAGCTGCTGGGTAAGCTTCAACAAGTCCAGCCTACGCATTTTTGTTTCTGATTTGCTCTCAGGGGCTCCTGTATCAATAAAATAAAGTTTCTGCATGGGAAGAAAAACTGATTGGATTTTCATTAGATACCTCTTTTTGGTGTGCCGTGCTTGTGTAGAATGGGCAAAAGTGGTCATGGCTATATTATATAAAAAATGTTGACGGTCCATACAATATATTTTTTCGTATGTCTGAAAAAGTAGTCATGCAAAGACCGATTTGACGTAACATACCTTGCTTAATGTTTGATTTAGCTTACCAAAGTTCATGCACAACTTAACATGACTATATCAATTGTAGTTTTTCAAACAATTGTGATCAGAAACTTTTTATCTTAGCCAACATTATTCCTGGATCTTCCCCTGGATCTATGGAATCCACGTCCTGTCTCAATATATATATATATATATATATATATATATATATATATATATATATATATATATATATATATATATATATATATAATATATATAATATATATATATATATATATATATATATATATATATATACATAAAAAAAAAAAAAAAAAAAAATTAGTGGTGGCTCAATATGTCTGAAGTTTCTGCTAGCCTGTTTCTGAGTGTCATAACCATATACCCTGTTTCTGGGATGTTGAGGAGAGCAGAGTCCTGACGTCGAGCATTTTCTTTCCCTTCCACAAATGTCGAAAAACCGCGACATTTATCTACTTGGCTCGGAGGACGCCATCCGGGAGATCAAACTCCCGTCCTCCGGCCAAGTGCTCAGCGTTTTCCTCCACCACCACCTCAACCTCAAGAAGGAGAGGGCTGAGGGCGTCAAAGTGCTGGTGAGGGAGGTCCTTGGGTTCTGAGACCAGGCGAGGATCCCTACACAACGACAGGACAAGATCCTGGCTAAGGTTCCGGCCATTTTTGACCGATGGAAGGGCCTGAAGAAGAATCAGGAACGGCAGACACATGCGCAGAGGACCAACGAGGAGAGGTTCAAGACGGACATGGGCAACCTGTTCGATGTGGCTCATGCAGACGCCTTAAAACGTCTCAAGAGCCCGGAGTACCGAGACTTCCTCCTCGCCCAGCGGAAGCTCTGGCGGAGCAGGTCAATGGGGTCGGTGGACCTTATGCTGATGCGGAAGGAGGAAGCAGCCAAGAAGAATGAGGCGGAAGCAAGGAGAGTTGAGAGGACATGGATGGAGCAGGAAGTTTCATCCAGCCAGGTTGATTTGGCGTCATCTTCTTCTGTCTCCTCCGACTATGAAGGGTCCGTGGCGGAGGATGATGAAGCAGTCTGGTGTCATGCGAGTCCCTCGAAGAGGAAACGGATTCAGGTGCAGAACGTGTGGACCCCTGGACTTACAACGGCCCTAGACCGCACCAAGATGAGCGACAGGATGGCTCCCTACGTCCAGACAGAGGTGGCCAAGAGCTTAGGATATGATCCCGCGGAGTTGAACATCAGCCGATCCTCTGTAAAGCGCTACCGTGAGCGGCATCGTGCTGAGAAGTGGGCTGACCTCAAGGAAGGATTCAAGGAAACTGGGAACCGTGTGTCGTTCACTGGGATGAGAAGCTCCTTCCTTCCCTCCTGGATTCCGGAGAGTGTTGACAGACACGTGACTAACACTGTGTTGACAGTGTTAGTCTCGTCCATTACCAGCGGTGAGACCCAGCTCCTGGGAGTTCCCACGCTGGATTCTGGCACGGAGGCCAGCAGGCGAATACCGTCTACGCCCTCCTTCAGGAATGAGATCTAGAGGACAAGGTCATGGGAATGTCATTCGACACGACGGCTGCAAACACCGGGTGCCATTCCGGGACCTGCGTCCTCCTGAAGCGGATGCTGGGTCGGGGAATGCTTTACCTCGCCTGCCGGCACCACATTCTGGAGGTGATCATGGGTCTTCGGAGCATGCGCGGTGCCCTCCTCCGGACCAGACATTCAAGTGTTCCGTCGCTTTCAAAGGCAGTGAAGCCTCTTCTTCAAGAAACAGTTCCGAACAGGATGGGACTCGGACAGGACTCGCCCGTTTATTGAGGAGGAAAGGGAGGCACTCCTGGATTTCACCTCTTCCTAACTGTCCACCAAGTCGTTAAGGGATGACTACCGAGAGTTCCTGGAGCTCGGAATCATTTACCTGGGAAGGTCTGTCCCCGGATTTTCCTTCACGCGTCCGCCGTCCTGGGGCAATGCACCAGGCGCGATGAATGGCCAAGATCCTGTACAGCTTGAAGATATGGATGTTTCGGGACCAACTCCACGACCTGATGAAGCGGGAGGAGAAATGCGCCAAGGATGTCGCCCTTTTCGCGTCACGGTGTACATGAAGCCATGGTTCACCGCTTCACTCGCTGCTGCTGCTCCTAGGACTGACCTGGATCTTCTGCAGAAGCTGTGGACCTACCCAGACCCCGAGATCGCGAAGGTGTCTTCGGTCAAGCTGGAGAACCACCTGTGGTACATATCGGAGGAGTTGGTGTGCTTAGCCTTCTTTGACGAGGAGGTTCCACCTGAGACAAAAAGGGCAATGGTTCAAGCCATGATGAAAGAGAAGGACAACGATGATGACATCCCGAAGAAGATGGTCAGGAAGGGGAATCTTCCGACCCTGGAGTCCCTGACAACACCTCACTCCAGGAAGCTGTTCCAGAAGCTGGGACTTGAGAAGGACTTCGTGGATGAGGATCCGCGTGTGTGGAGCAACTGCGAAGGCTATGCCACCGCCAAGCAGTGCATCAACAACATCGCGCTGGTGAACGACCACGCTGAGCGGGATGTGGCCCTGATACAGGCGTACAACAGAAGATACACCGCTAAGGAGGACCAGCCTCTTGTACCTCTTGGGGTGGTGGTGAGCACCGAAAGCGGTTCCCCACCTCCTCGAAAGCCGTCCTGACAACCGGGCGACAATGAGTGCCTGACAAGCATGAGACCTTCGCCTTCGAGCGGCTAATACCCAGAGGGGTTCTCCTAGTCTGGCGAGGGGACCCAGATGCCATCAGTGTCAGAACTTCAGGCTCCTTGAGCCACCTCTAAATATTCTTCGATTCGGCTGAAATTTCGGTCATAGTACTTTCTCAAGTAAAGGTCTCAAATAAGACCCGGGGAGCAGAGAAATTCTGGGAAAAGAATTATAATCCCTATTCTACCTGGACCACCCTGGACCAAGTATATATATATATATATATATATATATATATATATATATATATATATATATATATATATATATATATATATATATACTGACTTGTAGACTGGAAGACTGGTATGCCCCTGAACATTGGGATGGGCACCTGATGGATCGGGGCCCCTGGGAGCTAAGAGATTCCTTGATAACTGCCGACGGGTACAAGGAATACTTGAGGCCCGCCTCAGAGCTAAGAGTTGATTCGGAGCCATAAATGCTGCCGAGAACTGGGAGGGTCCCCTAATAGCCAGAGATGGCCATGATGGGTGAAGAGAACCAAAGTGCCAGATAGATCTGCCTGATAGCGGGGAAGCCGTGATAACGAGGCACAAAAGAGGTGAGGCTCATCTGAGCGCTCTCGTTATTCATCATTCAAAAGTTATGTGACCTGCTACGACACTAAAAGTGCCGTCATCTGCTGCTTCTTGAGGACAAAGAAACATCTTAACCAGGCGACTTCCAGAACGCCGATGGCGGCCTCCCCAGCGGCGACGGCTGTCCCAATGGCGACGGTCGCCACAGTGGCGACGGCCGCTCCAGTAATGGCAGCCGCCAGAACAGTCACCGCCACTTCACCAACGGCGGCCGCTCCTGTGGCTACGACCGCCCCAGCGATCTCAGTCGTCATAGCGGTGTTCTCTGGTCTTTGTTCTTTACATAACAATGTTCTTGATATTCTTCACAGAAAGGTTGCAACGTGCTATATTTATTATTTTGGTTGGTGAATAAGAAATATTATCCGCTAGTGGATTGTAAAATGGCAAGTGTACCACAAAAACGGGTTTTCGATGATTCTTACTGCCAAGTTGAAACGGCAAGTTTTAAAATAAAGGTAATAGCACTTTCAATCAGAGAGGATTCTTCACCCTTGCCCACGGTCTTCCTTGGCGCATCATGGCCTTAATGTTCCTTCCCTTTCTGGATTGCTGCTATATCTCCCGTGTCTGGATCGCTGCCTCACCGGCGGTTTGATAATTGAATCAGGCAATAGCGAATTAAGAATGTAATAATTCCATGACTTCAGCTGAGACTGTTCGACTTTTACTGACCTTGAAAATATATTCTGGTCTTGAAGCAGCTACAGATAGTTTTGGTAATAGTCTCGTCCTAGGTCATAGGTCGACCTTGGCAGCGACTTCACGGTCGGTGCAGCGGTGCCGGCGGGAGCGTTGACAGGTTAACAGGCTGCGCTCTGTTTGGTTGCAGGCCGTGGTAGCTGTGGCGTGCCTGGCCACGTTGCTGACCGCAGTTGTTGCCGACAGCGACACCGTCCTGGGTAAGCATTATACAGGCACACGCTGCTCGCCTGTCCCACCTGTTCCCTGGCCACCAGTCGGCTGCGCGAGGTTGGGGGCTGGAGTTGCTGCACTCGTTTTGAAGTCAGTTTGTTTCGCACAAAGGCTATACAGATAATTTTGCACTGGTCCTAGTTGGAAATACACTGGATAGGCATTGCCTGTCGGCCTTTGCTTCTACAACAATGTAGCCGGCGCAATCTTATCATGTGTCTCATGTCTTGTCATGCAATGTGTGAGAGGTGACTAGTTCGGATTTTCTCAACCTATCAATCAATCAATCAATCATATATTGAGGTCTCCATAGTGCAGGCAATGTAGAAACAAGGCATGTACGTCATGGCTTTTCAGCCCTCTCGTCAAATCACAGTTGAAAATATAAGATAAAATGCCTGCTGACCGTCTCCTGATTCAAAATCTAACAATAATAAAGCACATTTGAGATGAGCGTATGCAGCACTATATCACGGGTGGCCAGCATCCTTCCTCAACTTCTCATTCCAAGCCGCGATTGCCCTGTATGGGAAGTTGTGTCTGGCGAATTCAGTCCTAATCCTAGGTAGCTCGAGCATATCTGCGTCTGTACCTCGTGTCTGTAGCTACCTATGGGCAGCTAATAGGTAATGTCAAGAGTAGCATCAATATATATAAATATATATATATATATATATATATATATATATATATATATATATATATATATATATATATATGTATATATATATATATGCATATATATACATAAATATTTATATATATATATATATATATATATATAGATATATATATATATATGTATATATAGATATATATATATATATATATATATATATATATATATATATATATATATATATATATATATATATCAGTTTCACATTAGATCAGTTTCACAAAATGAAATTCCAACAGATTGGAAAAGGGCAAATGTAGTTCCTATTTTCAAGAAAGGAGAAAGAGGGAAAGTTGAAAACTATAGGCCAGTAAGCCTCACATCCCTAGTCTGCAAGGTACTCGAATCAATTATCAAGGATAGAATAGTTAGTTTTCTGGAAGGAAACAGATGGATTCAAGATACTCAACATGGGTTTGGAAAAGGGCGATCGTGTCTCACAACTCTCTTGGACTTTTTGAATTTTGCTACAGAACAATTTGATCAGGGAAATCAGGTTGATGTAGCATATCTTGACTTTAGTAAGGCCTTTGACAAGGTACCCCATAAACGGTTAATGATGCAGCTTCAGGTCCATGGTATTGCAGGTACCATCCTAAAATGGATAGAGTTGTGGCTTTCAGACAGACAGCAGAGAGTGATGCTAAATGGTACAAAGTCATCATGGCAAAATGCTCTTAGTGGAGTCCCCCAGGGGTCGGTACTGGGGCCACTATTGTTCATTATATATGTGAATAGCATTGAATGTGGCCTAAGCAGTAAGGTTTTGAAATTTGCGAATGATTTGAATATCTTTAGGGCACTAACAGGGCACAATGAGCAGGTTTTGCTGCAGAAAGACTTAGACGAGGTAGTGAAGTGTTCCGAAAAATGGCAAATGAAGTTTAATTTTGATAAGTGCAAAGTCATGCATGTAGGTAGGCAGCATATGAAGGCTCCATACTTGATGGGTGGCCAAGTACTATCTGTGACTCAGCAGGAGAAGGACTTAGGTGTTATTTTGAACACAAAATTGGGGGCATCAGAACAGACCAAAGAAGCCAGGAAGAAGGCACTAAGAATGCTTGGGGCAAAGAGAGGAATGTGTCATACAAAAATGAGGAGGTCATCAGGAAGCTTTACTGTGCATATGTCAGGCCACATTTAGAATACTGTGTCCAAGCTTGGTCCCCTAGTTATGAGAAAGATTGTTGGTTTTTAGAGAGAGAGTACAAAAGAGGGCAACACAAATGGTTAATGGTATAGGCAACCTGGCATATGAGGAAAGATTGAAGAAATTGAATATGTTTTCACTTAGATATAGAAGGCTGAGAGGAGATCTCATCGAGGTTTTTAAATTTGTTCATGGTCAGGAACAGGGATATCTGAGGGAAATGTTTGAATTTAAGAGAAATGATGCAATTAGAGGTCATCAATTCAAAATTAAAGTTAATCACGGCAGGACAAGGTTAAGACAGTCTTTCTTCACCAACAGGGTAGTAGAACACTGGAACCAGCTGCCAGGAACCATTGTCAGTAGCAACACACTGAACATCTTTATAAACGGCATAGACAATCATTATAAGAATAGGGGGCTTGTTTTTCTTTACTCCAGGGAGGGTTGATCGACAGGGAGGAGTTGGGAGTTGGGAGGAGTTTGTAATTGTTGAGTGTGTTATGCAATAGCAAGTGAGTCTCTTATTATTAAGTCTAAACGCTTTATAACTTTATATAGGGTGTACCTAGCAGTGGATTCAGCACCTTCCTTCAGGATGTGATACTGATGAGATTGTCTATGGTAGCACAATGGGTATGATGGGAGGAGTTTGTAATTGTTAAGTGTATTCCGCAATAGCAAGTGAGTCTCTTATTAAGTCTGAACGCTTTATGAATTTGTGTGGGGTGTGCTTAGCAGTGGATTCGGCACCTTCCTTCGGGATGTGATGCTGATGAGATTGTCTATGGTGGCACGATGGGTATGATGGGAGGAGCTTGTGATTGTTGAGGGTGTTATGCGGTAGCAAGTGAGTGGTGCTAGATAGGCTGGGATATATAGCTTCCTAGGAACTCGGGATAAGGGATTGATTGGGGTGAGAGTATGTACTTTTCTAGTACCTTTTCTAGATAGGCTTAACCCAGATGGGCCCCTGTGGCTCTTATTTAGCCTTAATACTTTATGACCTTATGACTTTATGACTTTATATATATATATATAAATATATATATATATATATATATATATATATATATATATATATATATATATATATATATATATATATATATATATATATATATATGCATATATATATATATATATATATATATATATATATATATATATATATATATATATATATAGGATAGATAGATACAGAGATAGATAGAGAATATAGAGACGAATAGATGTATAGAGAGACAGAAAGACATAATGACTCAGAGAGATCATAAAGCAAACAGGCAACTGACGCTCCTAAGCCGGTGATTTTTGAAAAACAGAAGCACCTTTGCGGGAGTGAATAATGGATGCTTTCTGGCTCCTCATTTTGCCCAAGATGTTTGAGGTTGCCATCCAGGCTATCATGAGGTTTGTGACGGATCAAAAATATGTTTTTCCCTCCAACATTTGGGATAGGGCAGCCGCCGCTCTTGCCCTTCCCACCCCAACCTCCACACCACCGCCGCTCCGCCTTCCTTGGGCGGTGGATCGGTCTGATTTCAAGGATGGCGCAAATCTCCTTTGAAATCGTTTCTTTACGAACAACGCCAACGAACCAGTAATTCGTTTTTGTCTTTAATGGAATTGGCAGGTATCCATTGCTGTAGAAACACTCTGCCTCTATTCGTATCTACTGGTTGGCATAAAAAATGATGCAACTTGATTTCGTTTGACATTCAGTTATCTGACGAAACGTGTTGTTCAATCATCCGGCGCCTGGTAGTGTCTGCGCTCAACCTATAATAAATTCGCCTGTTGAAACCAAACTTCGCTTAGACTCTTCGTATACAATCTTGTCCTCAAATGCATCAGCCGCCGAATTCAGTCAAGTAATCTTTTGCAAATGAGACTTAATGTTACTCACTGCATGTGTAATTTCATATGTTGTTCAAAATGTTCTTTGTTTTTGTTTTTGAGGACATGATGTGGAAATGACGTTATAGAAAACCCCTGAATGCCACGCTGGATCACGCTGGTGATCACGCACGCAATACCACGCTGGTGTTTTCCGTGTAGGCTCTGGTGGATGCTGATGTAGTCTGTTTGGACTGGTGGATACTGGTGTAGTCCGTGTAGGCTCTGGTGGATGCTGATGTAGTCTGTTTGGACTGGTGGATACTGGTGTAGTCCGTGTAGGCTCTGGTGGATGCTGATGTAGTCTGTTTGGACTGGTGGATACTGGTGTAGTCCGCGTAGGCTCTGGTGGATACTGGTGTAGTCTGTGTAGGCTCTGGTGGATGCTAGGGTAGTCTGCGTGGGCTAGTGGATACTGGTGTAGTCCGTGTAGGCTCTGGTGGATGCTGATGAAGTCTGTTTGGACTGGTGGATACTGGTGTAGTCCGCGTAGGCTCTGGTGGATACTAGTGTAGTCCGTGTAGGCTCTGGTGGATGCTCGCGTTGTCTGCGTGGGCTAGTGGATACTGGTATAGTCTGCGTGGGCTCTGGTGGATACTAGTGTTGTCGGTGTGGACTCCGGTGGATGCTAGTGTTGTCGGTGTGGACTCTGGCGGATGCTAATGTTGTCTGTGTGGACTTCGGTGGATGCTGGTGTAGTCTGTATGGACTCTGGTAGATGTTGGTGTAGTCTGAGTGGACTCTGGTGGGTAATGGTGTATGTAGTCTGTGTGGGCTCTGGTGGATACTGGGGTAGTTTGCGTGGACTCCGATGGATGCTGGTGTAATCTATGGGGACTCTGGCGGATGCTGATGTGACCTGTGTGTGCCCAGGTGGAGACTGATGCATGTCGTGCTGTCCCAACAGAGGAGTTAAAAGAAGAGCGGCTGCTCGGAGCAATCGTCACGTCGACCACGACATTGCAAGTGCTGAAGACCACCACCGTCACCCACCCCATCACCTGCTTCACGGGTGAGTGGCTGTGCTGCAATGTCGTCGGCTTGTCTTCTAACATGTTAACCAGGGAGTATTTGATCACGCATTGTTTTTGGAAACGTGTCCTATTGGTCGGTAATATTTCCCTTCTGTGAATATAACGTTGAATAGATATTAACGACGGAAGACGTTTTCCCTGATTGTGGATTGTAGGGAACACTCGCCCCACCCAGAGGCAGCTGTGCACAAAACAGCTTGCTTTGTGCTCTGACAAACACGGGCAGCACTTCATGTCATTGATTAGGGTGGTTAGCGCATACACACGAATCTCTCTAGGAATCCCCGCACACCTGGCCCAGCGACATTGTTGAGGTAAGCGAATATTCAGGTGTAATTTCGTGTATACTTCCAATATTTGTGACAAGGTTAGGTATTAGTCACAATGCGCTCATTCTGGAATCTGTATGCTATATAGCTTTTCGTAATGCCACGCCACTCACACTATGTCAGACAAAACGCCTGTGTGCACGCGAAAATATCACCAATAAAAAACAATCAAGACTCACGTAATCGAACACAGGATAGGAGTACTCGAATCTGCCACGGGGACACGTTTTCTACTTCCCTCGGACCTCCACGGAAAATATCGCAAAGCGATGGTGAGAGGTGCACTCGACCTTCATGCAGGGGCGTCTATTCCATCTGGAGGCGCGCTTCATCTCCATCGGGGGCACCTTTCGGTGTGCTAGGGGAGATGTGTCGACCACCCCCTTCGCACCCCTTGGATCCATCCCTGTGTCGTGCCACTAGTCGTTTTACCAGCTCAGTTCGTGAAGTGATTGTGTCACGCGGCGGCATCCAAAGCCAGTGGCTTTGCAAATACTAATGACGTGGGGCAGCACCAGCAGTATCTATCAATAGCTGTCTGGTTTCAGTTCAGTGTCGCCATATTCTAAGTGGTCTGGTATTGTCTGGTATCGCCTGGTATCGTGTTGCCTGGTCTAGCATCGTCGTGTGCTAGCCATTCTGATCAGAACACTGAAGTTCCGCTGGGTAATGCTTGCTATGCATTTGTCCCACTTTAAGTACGAAAATATACTGATCTGGTCAGTATCTTTATTGGCTGTAACACCGTCGTGGCTGAAGTTCCAAGTCAAACAGTTTGGTCAAGGCACATGCCTTGGCGCCTGAATTGAAAAATTATGGTCTCGATTTCGAACAATTTTTCCATGTTGAAGCTGTTCCCTAGTCAACAACCTAGCAGTGGCGTAGCCAAGGAGGGCAGCCCCCCTAGAGGGTCCGAGGGGTCCGCAGGGCCCCTCAAGGCGAAGGTGCATGGGCCGCAGGGGCCCCCTGGGCTGACGTGAAGGGCCCTTGAGCCAACGCGAAGGGCCCCTGGGCCAACGTGAAGGGCCCCTGGGCCGACGTGAGGGGCCTCTGAACTGACGTGAGGGGCTCCTGAGCCGTCACCGACGGCTCAAGCTGTCACCGACTCAAGCAAGTGATTCAAGCTGTCACCGACTAAAGCAAGCAAAGCAAGTGACTCAAGCTGTCACCGATGAACCCGTGAGCTGCCTCACATGCTTTGCATATGTAGACGGGTGACGTCATGGTCCCGCGCGTCGCCTTGGCGACGCGTGCCTTCCTATTGGCTTGTTGGTTTCGCGCCAAAACACCCCGGTCGCGAGGAGTGTGAGAATAAAGCTGGCCGCGGGCGGACGTGCGGTCCGCCCGTGCGGGTTGGACTCGAAATCTGTCATACCTGTTTGCAATTCGGACCCAGCGACTACATTGGCGGCGGCAGTGGGATTGACAGATTTCGGATCGTCTGACTCGCACGACGGGAGCCAGATGACTCGATTGAGTGCTGTGGCGGACTGAGGAGCGGAGGATTTGAGTCGTCGGAATCCAGTCGTAACGGTGTGTAGTGACACTTATGACTTGACTCGGTCTGACGCTCGAGTACAGCCACTTACACAAGAGGATGGCGTGCAAGAGATGAGTTGGGAGTCGCAAACAAGATGAACGGCCATGGGAAGATGGCGCCCCGGCCGGATAAAGAGTCGGGTGATGGTGCTTCTGTCGCCTAGCAACGGTAGACTGCAGCAAAGCACCTTCAGTGCTCGTTGCGCGGCAGCTGACGGGAGTCGCGAAGGTGCACGGCCATGGCAAGATGGCGACCCGGCCAGGTAAAGTTGGGTGAGGGTGCTCCTGTCGCCTAGCAACGGTAGAATGCAGCATAGCACCTTCAGTACTCGTTGCGCGGCAGCTGACTGGAGTCGCGAAGGTGCACGGCCATGGCAAGATGGCGACCCGGCCAGGTAAAGTTGGGTGACGGTGCTGCTGTCGCCTAGCAACGGCAGGCTGCAGCAAGGTGCCTCCAGTGCTCGTCTACGCGCCAGCTGACAGAGACACGACTCATCGCTAGCAACGGGCGATTTTCAGCGTCGGAACTGTGAGTGCCTTGTCAAGGCGAGACATATATGTCGTTCAGTGAGGCGTGTGGCATGATTCAAGTCGAGCCAGATTCGTTTGGATATTAGAAATGTCGAGTGATGAGTTATAAGCCGTGTTCACAAGCCTGTTGTCTGGTTGAAGCCCAGTAGGTACTAGCAGAAGGGAACCCAGGTTTGCGATGGTTGGTATGCCAAGTTTCGACGGAGATGGCTCGATGCAGACATTTTTAGACGACTATGAGAGAACGGTAGACGAACTAGAGCTTCGAGTCCGGACTGGACTCAGGTCTAGTGGACCTGTGCGTAGGCCACAAGTGTTATGCCTGTGGCCAGTCTGGTCAAATGAGGTATAACTGTGACAAGCGAGATGTTGGTGCTCGAAGTGCGGCTGCCAGGGACACGTGCCAGAAGTGTGTGGGAGGTATTCGGGAAACTCGCGGGTCCACCCGAGGGGCTATGGGGACCCGGACCCAGTCAAAGGCCGTGAGGAGTAAGCTGGGAGGATGTGATCCCGGAAGGGACAAAGGGACCTGGAGAGAAACCGAGTGGGTGAGGTCAGTTACCGGATACGCCTGCACGGGAGCAGACATGCGATTCTAGTGCATCATAACAGGCTGCAACCAACGACCGCTCAGGTGACCAGGGATGCAGTGCCTGGATGTGCAGCTGGCGTAACAGACACACCGGCAGGACGTGGCTTGAGTGTGGATGATGAGAGGCAGGGCGTCGGTGAGCCGCTCGCCCCGGCGTCCGGGGTTGGGTCACCCGCACCACCCGTTCGATGTGGCATATTCCGACCTGGCGTGCTGGAATCTGGAGGCGAAGGGGTTCACATCCTTCCTCCGGAAGCACTGCTCTCGGAACTCGCGTCGTTGGGGCAAGTGGGGATCTCGGCGCGGATGCGTTAGCGGCTGGTGGTGCCGACAGTAACAGCGGCGATCTGGGTCCCACCCAAGCAACTCCGTTCAAAAGGAAGAAGGGGATGGGTGCCCCACTGTCAGGAGAGAACCGACGTTGATGGACACTGCGGTTAGTTTAGGAATAGAATGCCCTGATGTCCCATCCGTGGAGGGAGTGGGTCAGAGACAGATGACCCCGGGCCTGGACTTCCCCCGAGTGTACCGCCAACTGTGTTGCGACGATCGAGTCGGGTTAAGCGAGCTCTTGGTTGGGTGTTAGAATAGTCGCTAGTTACAGTGTAAACGTGTGTGTGATGTGAGGTTGCGCGATGTTAGATTAAGATGCTAGTGTACGAATTGTTGTTAGAACAGGCGCTGGTTACAGTGTAAAACGTGTGTGATGTGAGCACCTGGTTGCGCGATGTAGAATAAGATGCTAGTGTACCAATTGTTATAACTATCGTCGTGCGGAAAATGAGGATACCGCCGGGGATGCGTTAGTGGATGGGCGGTTTGTTTCGGGTCTACACCACATTGTGAAACTGTGTAATGTCTGCGGATTGTGGAACGCTTCAGTCGTTGGGGCGCCTATGGCGAGTGCTAGATGCCTTGTGCTGAAATCTAGTGCGTACCCTATTAAGACTTGCGACGGTCTTGCGCAGTCGTGACATCAGTCTTTGTGTTGCGGATAAACCCGTTGCCATGCTGCTGACGACCACTTGTGGCGATAGTTCGAACAGCGTGGCGATACATCGTGTGCCATTTCGCTCCGGTGTCATGTCTAGGTCATGTGCGTTGAGTGCGTGTGCACTCCTTTTTTCAAGGTTTATAGAGTGTAGACGGGTGACGTCATGGTCCCACACGTTGCCTTGGCGACGCGTGCCTTTCCATTGGCTTGTTGGTTTCGCGTCAAAACACCCCGGTCGCGAGGAGGGTGAGAATAAAGCTGGCCGCGGGCGGACGTGCGGTCCGCCCGTGCGGGTTGGACTCGAAATCTGTCATACCTGTTTGCAATTCGGACCCAGCGACTACACATACATGCTTCATAAAATGCATAGCTGAAAAACCAAAGCGATTTTCGGATAGCTCACACGATTTTTCCTTCATAACAAGTCCTATGACTTTAAAGGTGTTTTGATGGCCTCCTCTGAAACCCCGTTCGTTTTCTGATTGATTAAAACATTTTACCATTAAGAAATTGTGGATGTGAAGTGTAATTTGTTTGTCTCTTATGAAAGCACTACCTCAGTACGTATGCATCCCAAGCGGGATGATAAATTCAACTTTGTGGACGATCCGAGTTCCGACGAGGACGATCCGAGTTCCAACGAGGACGATCCGAGTTCCGACGAGGACGATCCGAGTTGAAGCGAAGGGTTCCCGGTGCTAGGTAAAGGGCTTCTGAGCTCATGGAGGGGCCCGGACTGATAAAAGCAATGACGTGTCCGAGGGATAAAGGGGTGCCCGCCCTCCTGGCGATTGCTATGTGGCCCTACAGGCGACCGCTCTGAGGGGCAGAAATAGAACCGAGGAAAAATATAAATGCATCTAACAGCCTGTGTGGAAAGGGCCCTTCAGACCTGAAGACGCCCACCCTGAGGGCTAGAAAGGGCCGTGAAAATAAGAGAGGACCCGCCCGAGAGTTGGAATGCTCATATCAGCTGGAAAGAGTAGTTTCAGCTAGAATGGGCCCCTAACAGCTGAGGAATAAAGAGCACCTGGGGGTCAGCGAAGGATGAGATGCTTTTGGGGTTTCAAAGGGCCCCTGAGGGATGAACAGGACGCCTAAAAGCTGAAGAGGACTAGTGAGGGCCCATCTGAGATCTGAAATACCCCCGAGATGAGCGCGCTAGACAGGATTATTGAGAACTGTGCTGAGCCCCTACAAGCAGGGGAGGGCCCTGAGGAATGAAGAGGATCTCGTGAGAGCCAGAGAGTTCGTCGGTGAGAGCCAGAGAGTTCGGACTGTGATTCGTCTGAGGTTGAGAGCGTCTCCTAATGGATGAACAAGGTCCCCTGAGAGGCCAAAAAATTCCATGTTCGCTGGAGATTGGGAGAGGAATACCGAGGGCCAGCCTCAGAGCTAGAATGAGCTAGAATGTTGTTGAAACCGCAAGATCAGTCGATAACATAGGAAGGGCCCCCTAGCAGCTTGAGAGGGCCCTTGAGAGCTAACTGAGCCCCCCGATATCTAAGAAGAGTCCCTAAGGCTAGCGATGGTTGTGAGGAATACTGAGAGCCAGTTTCAGAGCTAGAATGTTATTGCTAGCCAGAAAGACTGTCGAGGACTATGGGTCCCCTGGGAGCTAGAGCGGACCGGACTGTGATGCTCCTGAGGCCTAAGAGGGACATTGAGAGATGAACAGAGCCACTAAGAGCTAAGGAGATTTCCGGGAGCTGGTGATGTTTGCTAGAAATTGTGAGGCCTGTCTCAGAGCTGCAAGATTCCCCTGAAAGCTAGACAATTTTGTCAAAGACTGGGGATGGCCCATGCAAGATGGACAAGGCTCCTGGCGGATGAATAGGTCTCCTGAGAGCCAGAAAGGACTGGACTGGTATGTTCCTGAACTTTGGGATGGGCACCTGAGGGATCGGGCCCTCTGAGAGCTGAGTCCTTGAGAACTTGCGATGGGTGCGAGGAATATTGAGGGCCAGCCTCAGAGATAAGGTATCCTTGAGAGCCATAAATGCTGCCAAGGACTGGCAAGGTCACCCACCACCACCTCAGCGGCGGCGGCCGACCCGGTGGCCACGGTCGCCCCAACGGCCATAGCTGTCCTGGCAGTGACGACCACCCAAGGCGTGACCACAGCTGCTCCAGCAGCCCAGCGATAGTGTGATGAAGGCCGCTCCAGCGGTGCCAGTTGCTTGGCCTTGGACCCGGGTGACACCGGTTAAGCAAAAAGAACGAATAATAATTTGCAGGATGCTGTGTGTTCGGCATAGCTGGTCAGGCATGTTGCGAGTCCTCTTCCTGTCCTCAAATATTTTCCCTCACTGATATTCACGCCCCATTTTGAGAAAGTATGACGGTGTTGAAAAGGTGAAACCATATGGGCACAGCCCAGGTGGTCCACGGAGGCTCCCCCCCCCCCCTCCTTAGCAATCGAAAAATACTAGATGAAGCAAGAAATAGTGAGATTTTCACTACGCAATACCCCAAATTTTCGGCGCGCGAAGCACACCGAAGTCACATGGCATGATTCAACCTTTTGTGACGTTTAGCAGATGAGACCAAATGATTGAGAGGTCACGTGCAGCATTGCGATGGTGATCCCGCCTGTCTCGCTGGCACGGAACACGCCTGTCCTGTTCAGGCTGTCCGCTACGGTCGAGGGGCGATACTTGCGAAGTATCGGTTACCGGGAGCACGGTAGGGGACGAAACGTACTAACCTATTGACATCAGAGGTATTGAACCGTAAACACTAATAATATTGTTATTTTTCTTTTGGTCTCCTGATGTCCCACAGCGAGACGATGGCGTGCTAACATACCACCGCCTTTCTACCCAGGTTCAGCGCCACGCAGTCAGACGGGGCTCTTTGGCTGGAATCAGACCCCCAGTGAGGGCCTTTCACAGCTGTGTAGTGACCGAACATTTTTATTCTGTAATACGAGGGAGTCGTGCAGTCTTAGTTTTCACAGCCATCACAGCCATCAGATGACTTCTGTATGACACCCACAGTCAATATTTGATTGCACTTTGTGTTGTGCAGGGGGGCCAGTTTCAACAACGACCTGCATGGGACGGCGAAGGAGGCGACAAGTCTTCAAGAAGAAACTATCTAACTTGGAAAACCTGCGTGTCCCGTAAGAGCATTATATAACAACGCCTCTACTGTGTGTGCGTAATGTAATGTTTGCGATGTCATTAAATTATTGTCCAAAAACAAAAGAGAAGAAAAAGAAAAAAAAAAAAAAAAAAAAAAAAAAAAAAAAAAAAAAAAAAAAAAAAAAAAAAAAAAAAAAAAAAAAAAAAAAAAAAAAAAAAAAAAAAAAAAAAAAAAAAAAAAAAAAAAAAAAAAAAAGAAAAAAAGAAAGAGAGAGAGAGAGAGAGAGAGAAGAGGAAAACACGATCTAACCATCGCTTATGCTTGGCAGAGTCGTCGCAGATCAGACAGACCTCGACTCTTCGATAGTGCAGGCCTCCGGAGAGACAGACAAGTCTGGAAAGCTGTTCCTGTTCGCCACCCGCTATGTCACCAGGACGACTGACTTCACCTTATCCATCACCTCCACCGATACCGGCACGACCGTCAGTGTGAGCGTACTATGCAGCTTTGCCGGTCTTACGTATACTGATGAGATTCGCTTTTGTTAGTTGGTCCCGGTCCGACACGATGCCCGACAGCGACCAGGAAGAGCTCATAATCATCATCGTAAATACATCATTGCATGTGCTTATGATGTTTATTATGAGTTCTTCTGATCGTTGTCGGGCATCAGCATAAATACATGATTCCATGTATTTATGTTGCAAGTTGGTTGGCACGTTTTGCTCCCAAACATGTGCTTAAATGAGAATATTACATACAGCGGATAGTGGGAGGCTGATCAGATAATACTATGATCGTATTACGTCATCGGTCTGCACCATCCACTGTATGCAATGTCACCATTTAAACGCCTACTAGCCAAAAAAAACGTCAACCGACTTGCAACATAAATATATGCGTGTGTAAGCGCATGCGTGGATTTCACCGTTATTGCTGTCGAAATTCAGGCTTGATCATCGCTAAGAAGGCTGCTCGATATTTGGAGCAACGCAAGCTATCATAGTTTTTATTTCATTTGTTTGTACTCTGGCAGCATTGCGTGGGAAATCGAATGAATGATCGTCCCACCATGACAAGAAGCTGCTGGGTAAAAATATATGTTTTTAGTAGTCTCGCCATGTTTTCTTGTCCTTCAGGTGTCGGTACCAACTGCGCAAATACACCAACATATATTTAGCAATTCAGATTTCTGCAAGGGCTCCATTGATCCCATTCGCCAAAAAAATGGGATGGGCGAATGATTGTTGAACGCCCTACTGTTTTTTTCTTCATCCATACCTAGTTTAACGTAAGTATGAAGTTTAAAGCTTTGCATGCATTTACATGGTGATACTGTTGAGACTTATATATGGCGGACAGCTGATCGTAATAGTAATGGAATATCAGATATAGAACGCTTTCACCATAAAAGTCGGTTCATTAATTCCGGTGACAGAAAAGTCCAATGATGTTCAACATCAACAACATAAATGCACCTTATGCTTTTTTTTCGTAGCTTTAGTGTATTGACATCCGCTTAAATGTCATGAATACTCCAGTCTGTGGTTGCACCACGATCCCGATACAAAGAGTATTGTTATTTCGTGGATCAGGATCGCGGTGCAAACACAGACGGACTATTCATGTCATTGTTATCCTAATTAGAAGTGGAAGAATAGGAGTGGGCTCAACAGTCATTCGCGCTTCCCAGTTTTCGGGAAGGTTTCAAGTTGATTCTTTCATACAAAGCACATAAGTCATTGTATGACAAGAATCAACTTAAAAAGGGACCTGCCCTTTGGTTTTTCTGATCTTCCTGATATTATAATTAAAGGTTTTCCTCATAACCAATAGGCGTTGATGCAAAATACACGGCGCCCACTGTGTTCTTCAATAGGTATGTACCTTGGTATTGTTACGGACTGATTATAATCGTGCAAATTTGCCATTCTCTTTGTATGTCAGTACCCAAAGTAACAAATCGTGAATGATTGACAGACAGACATACAGACAATGTGTGTTTGGAAAGAGGAAGAACACGATGGAAATATGAAGCCTGAGGGCCTGTTACGACGGACAGCAAAAATGTGGCCTTTGTTGCTTGGACTCTTGCTGTTATAACATCTGTGATGGGCTTTTGTGATGCTTCCGTAGCATAAATTTAGCGCGTCCAATTAGGCCATTTCTTATCAGACCACAACCGTTTCTCAGTTCAATAGTTTGGCAGTTTCTGCTGCACGTCACAGACTTTAGTTTCAATGCCATGGTTAGCCTTCTTTACGTCACGCTTTAATAGCATGCGCACCGGAGAGGGGGGCTTTTGAATTGAATGAGTTGTCACAGTAAGTTTGTGCATTGTGCATGTGATGACGCACCCAAAGATTACTCCCGAACGGAAGTATATTTCAGGCGATAATATATTTATTTCATCGATGTTGACGAGGCTGATGGCTCTAAGCACTGCTGGATTAATTTATGCTCATGCTAGTTTGATATAGGTAACATTATTATCCTTCAGTAAGTATTTCCATGCTATACAGCGTAAAACTATTTCCAATTGCAATCCAGAGTGTAGTCTTATTCCTTGTTTCCTATTTTTACGCCTTTTTTTGGAATGTCACACTAGGAATAGTCCGATTACCATATTTATTCAAATTTATATTCTTAAATCACCTCCTAGATGGTGTTACAACAGAGAGTCGATGGGCCTACCCACTGAGCTACCGCGACCTTAAAAGATAATCGTCAAACGAGGAGTAACGGCAACAGAGTCATCTGTGAAAGAAGGGTAAGTGTCGGAGAGAAATACTGCGATGAAGGTTAACAGGAAGGGAGTAACTCTGTGATCGCGAGTTACCATTATGTGTAACTATTGGATGGAGGGTAGTCAGTGGAGAGTAACTCGTAAGTTGTGAGTAACTGATAAAGAGTAATCGTGGCGTCAAGAGTAACAAGAAAGGGTAAACACGTCGTCCTGGTGTAACTGAACCCGCAATATGAGAGTTGCATAACAATGGTCTGAGGGGGTTGGAATCGGCTGTGTGGTAACATTTCCATATTTGCGGGGTAACCCGCGAGTTGGAGGTAAATTCGTTTTCAGTGATAATCAAGTGCAGTTGCCAGTTAAATATATCTAACCTAGTCTTTACGTTAGTTCATCTTATACCAACATCGCCTGAAAAGAGCCGAGTTCCATATTTCCTCAAAATCGAAGCAAGGAAGACCAAGTAGGTTTTAGCATTAGTATCACTGCATTCGCTCGCAAAGATCGCTCACTCTGTCCGAACAGCCAGTGTAAAATCGTACAGTGAACACTGCGTGGGATATGTCTTTGAACGGATATGTGATAAGTATGACTATATCTGGCAATCTAATTCAAATCAGACCCTTTCTGACCTTCACATTCTAGTGACTTGTCATGCGAATGTGAAGGTGTGATAGCTGTTACAAAGTTCCCTGATGAAGAAAATAATGCAACGCATCTACCTTTAATAATCTGAGGGCACATAACACACAACTCAGAACTATTTAGGAACACCACAGTCATTTACCAAGTGTCGCGGTCTATTACCCACAGCAAGACTACAGCACCAATATTTGCAAATGCATGTGTGTGACCACATTACACCCCTGTACATATCCCCAGGCATGCTGACATCACAACACCACGCACTTACATCACATTACACCCTATCTCCCCAAATGACCCTCTTCCCAACATCAACAACAACAACAACAACAACAACGCACACACTAACACACACACACACACACACACACACGAGGCGCTTCGTGCCCGGCTCCGACTCGGACATACCAAACTCATCCACGATCACCTACTCCATTGATCTCGCCGCGCTCCACTTTGGCGAGTGTGTGATTGGTACAACTCTGTCCAACATCTTTTGCTTACCTGTCGTACAAATCATTTACAGTGTAGCCGCCTTCTCTCTCATGCATCGCCCAATATCGCCTTCCACCTTCGCATGCATATCCTTCTCGGTGACGAGCACCCAGAGCTCCTTGAGTTACTTTTCACCTTTCTGTATTACATAGCACCAAGCTAGAGCAGGCCATTTGAAGCCAAACGCTATCATCCTCTCTGCTGGCGCATGCCACATACATATAGGTTATTTTGCACTAGGTAAGCAGGGACCGATCCAATTTGTCAAAAATCGGACTATTCCCCATATATTGGGCCTGGGTTTTTACTTTTGGGTTTCCAAGCAACTTGGCTTTTCTTCCTACGGGTGTTTTTACCAAGCTTTAACTAAAACACACATCAATACATCCAATTTTCTGTTCGGTCGCTCACGGCTCGCCCTGGGCGCCGGACAACTGCCGCGCTTTCAGGTCGTCGGTGGCCAGCGAAGCCTGATCGGGGGCAGTGATGCTGGTCACCCTCCAAATGTTCCTTCGCGTGCAATGTGTGAATCCATGTGTGTCATAGGTATGACATGTACGTATACCAACCCCTGCGCCACTTTTAATGTTTGTCGACATTCATCTACTTTCATTCCTTTCTTGATTGCCTGATACTTGATTGCCACACAAGCCGGCTTAACGTAGCCCTTTCCTTAACGTTTTTAGGAGTTGTAGGGGTTATTGTTGTTTAACAATGTTAACCCTGATTGTTTAAAGTTTTTGCTTCGAAAGATAAAACATCGAACTTCATTTCTGCACTTGTTCAAATCGGGGGGGCTAGGGGGACATGTCCCCCCAATTTCTGAAAAATGACGATTTGTCCCCCTAAATTTTTCTGTATCCCCCCCCGAAGCCTCAGCTACCTGAGTATGATCGCCGCAAAATTTTACTTAATCATTTATAAAGTGAAAATATGTATGCAAGAGAATCACCAAAAATACTAGAAACCGATCAAGCCAATCAACGGGCTTCACAGGCTATCTGTCGTCACAAAATCTCCAAATGGTAATCGATAAACGTTAGAAATTTCTCCTTCCGGGCCATTCTTGAATAACATGAACCTTGGCCATCTTGTGTTTTCGGTTCGGTGGAAAATTGTGGTTTGCCAGGCAACAAATTTGCATTATCGTAAGGCTTTATTATAGTCTTAGGCTGCAATCCCTTGCGTATATTGATATATCTTGAACAAACGTGACTCTGGGTGCCCTTGGATATCTTCAAGACCATGGAGGGGAGTCATGGGCAGCCTTAAGCAAATTCGTCAAGTTAACGTCGTATTTGTATTCGTATTCAGCGACGTGTTCGCCTTAGGCGTATTTGTATTGGCATCGGCATTCAGCGACGGGTTTATGATCGTTCGAATCAATTACCACAAATGCTTCTGCTTGCACTGAACACGCTGGAAGCAACTACATAGGTCTCGCATTACCACCTTAACAGTCAAGGTCCAACGCAAACCGGTTTATTCGGTTGCCTCCCATTTTTTTTCGTTTTCACCCAAACCTGCCCAAATCTTGTATCAAGCAATAGCCTGTGGTGAACCATTGTGTAACATTTCAAACCGGTACATGTCAAGGACAAACTTCTAGGTCAAAGATTAGCTTGATTTATTCGATGGCGATATTGCAGCGATATCGACCGAACGCGAGGTTCGGTTGCTATCGCTTGAATTTCCATCAAATGGGCGTCATTCGACGTGGCTTGTTATGCGGTATCAGAACGCTAAATAATCTAATTATTTTTATAGGGCAAAGGGCAAGCTGATCATCCGGTCCGCTCAATTTTCTTTCGTTTTCGCTCAAACCCATCAAAATCTAGTATCAAGCACTAACCAGTGATGAACACTTGAGTAACATTTCAAATCGGGACATGTCAAGGTCAAAGATTTGATTGAGTTCTTCGATGACCTCGCGTTTCGTCGCTACGGCTTCAATTTGCAGAAAATGGATGTCATTCGACGTTGCTTGTTGTGCGGTATCAGAAAGTTGATCATTCGAAATCATCTCGACGGGTCAAAATTCAAGCTGATCTCTTCGTTCGCCTCACATTTTTTTGTTTGTTTGCGCTCAAGCCCACCCAGATCCACTATCAAGCGATAGCCCTTGGTGAACCATCGAGTAACATTTTGAAACTGAGATATATCAAGGTCAAACCACAAGGTCAAAGGCTAGTTTACATTTTTCGAAGTCCTCACGATTCGTCGCTACGGGTTCAATTTGCATCAAGTGGGTGTCATTTGATGCGGCTTGTGTCGTATTATAATGCTACCAAACCGAACTAGTTTCAAAGGTCAGAGGTCAAACCGATTTTTTTGGTCCCCTCGTATTTTTGTTGGCGCCCTAACCTACCCACATCTCGTATCGAGGAATAGCCCGTGATGGAAATGTTAAAAAATAAAATAAAATGCAACATAATCTAACCTAACCTAGCCTAACCCACTTTTGGAAGGAAAAAAATCCAAAAAATATAATTAGACAAATGTCAAGCAACAAATTTTCTGAAAATTATCAAAAAAAAGAAAGAAAAAAAGTATAACCCAGCCTAACCTAACCTAGTCTAAGATGCTTTTGAATACTTATTTTTTTTAAACCTAATACTGCACATTTAGCCATTTTTTTTTACCGCAAATGTCATTTTTAACAATGGCAAATCTTAAAACCAGGCATCGAAAAAGAAGTGGCTGAAATCCTAGTTATTTTGTTTGTTTTGTGTGTGTGGGGGGCGGGGGGTACCCCTCTATCTTGTCCAAACTTACTGCGTCCCTGGTTTGTCCCCCCCCCAACAATTTTTTTTCTTCGAAACCGTGGTTACACCCATGCTGATAAGTCACATCACACTGCTGAATTAACATGTGTCTTTTATGCACATTTCATCATGTGAACGGCTTGACCTGACATGACCTCTGGCCTAGCAATGTCACATGGCTCATTGACCGTTGAAATTTCGCTTTAGATTTGAAGCGTTATTAATTTGCTTTCTTCCATTACGACTTGAGCATGCCAACTAATGACAGTCACATGCTCCATAATCACCTATAGGTCAAAGTCGAATATCGAACTGGAACTCGTTGACCTCTGGAGGTCACATCTTTCGATGCCCCGGGAAACGGCTTAAGGTGTCGACGTGTTTTGACATTGCATACGTTTGTGGCGATTTAAACAAAAATCGAAGGGGTAGCGATTTCCAGTTCCGCACGGTCCCATGCCCTATGGAAAATTAACCATTGGGTCCAAAACTGATTTTATCGGAACATATTTTGATATATCTCCGGAATTAATCGGACGTCAATGATTCTAATGCCACCGTTGGACTACCCACGTTATTGGCGTTACAACTATGTGTACTGCATACACATTCCCGGAGTGGGAATGTGAATAATGCATGGGAATGTGTGGGAAGCAATGCTGTGGGAAACAGAATTACATAATTGATCATAACTCATTAACCGTGTAGTGTACGTCGTAAATGAGAGCAGTTTCTGAATCAGCGTCTCGTTGCGGATCGAATAAGCTATATTACTTAGACATTCTGACATTATTGAATGGTTGACCTATGTTGACCTCTGGAGGTCAAACCATTCGATGCCCCGTGAAATGCGTCTGCATGGTGGGTCAGGGACCTTGGGATTACCGTCTCACCGAGTTTGGGCGAAATCGAAGGGGCCGTCGATTTCTGCTGAATATGAATATCGAACTCCTGCCAACTTCACGGACGTCTAGCTGCGCCAACATGCAAAATACCAATACAGGGTAGTCCTCCATTTTGTTGAGAAAAAATCATGTAACGTGCAAAACTATATGGGCAATGCATAAACTTAGTATGTTTCATGCGCAGCCCCGCCCCCACGCAAACTACAAATCACTTTGTAGAGGAGTAAAGTAAAATTAAAACCATTTAGACATCAGGGAGATGTCCCCATCCCAGCCTCCGCCTTCAGCACCTAAAATATCACACAAACTATAACGTAAAATTCCCTTAACGTAAATGTTCACCTGCCTGCACCTTGATCGCAGATGACACCTCTTGGCGCCAGGTGTCAAGGTGGAAACACGTCGTTGTGGAGCTCCTACTTACCAGATAAGTCGTTGCAGAATAGGGCAGTATACTAGACTAAACTGCATATAGGTATTTAGCAATTACTTCTGTGCATATATTGGCATAGATTTTATCTAATAAACATTTTTTAACGAGTAGATTAGACTATTGTAACCTAGCGAGGCTGCCCAGCGCCATTTTGTCGTTGGGTTACCGTCTGTCTTTGTCTAGTGTGTCAGTGTTTTCAGCTATTTATTACATTTTTGGCAGCTGTTTAGCGAATGCTTTCTTCTTTCTTTAAAAACCTCCATCAATTTTCAGCACAACGATTACCTTGTAAGTGCTGCATAGTTAGGAACTAGCATACACCTAAGCTTTGTCAGTTATTTTTATCTGCTCTGTTATTTTGTAAATCATTTTGCAGCAAGTTACTTTTCAATCTAAATCTAGAAATAAGCTGCAGCCTTTAGGATGGTTTCAACCAGGATGCAGGCACTAGAGAAGGAGGTTAGGGCCCTTAAGGCAGAGCTTTCCAAGCTCAGGGCTGCCCTGGTTGCAAAGGGTACACAAGAAAAGGAATCATGTACGGGTCAGTTTGTAGCTGGGGCATCCTATGCCCAGGTGGTCGCAGGCCACCAGGTAACGACTTCTCCTGCTGTGGAGGTGGCAGGGATATCTGTAGAGAGAAGTGCTCCTATTGAACAGAAGATTTCTAGTTGTAGCTCACAGGGGCAGTGGTTTAATGTCAGGGAGTGGAGGATTTGGAGGTGTGAGCCTAAGAAAGGGGGCAGTGAATGGCAGGTGGCAGGTGGTAGGAGTGGGAGGAAACCTAGCCAAGCAGCTCAACAGGCAGGCATAGCAACTTCAAATAGGTTTCAGGCTTTGGAGGACTGCCCCCAGGATAATAGCAAGGATAATAACAGGATAATAACAGCACCGTGCTGGTGGTAGGAGACTCTCGTGTGCGGCATTTAGATAGGGTTTTCTGTAAAGGTAGGAGAGGCCGGAGGTGCATCACCAGACCTGGTGCCAAGGTCAAAGACCTGGTGCCAGTGGTGGCACAGGCCACCAGTGAGAACCAGGTTAGTGCAGTTGTAGTGCAGGTAGGAGTGAACAACATAGGTCCTGCTAGGAGTGAGGAGCTGCTGCAGGACTACAGGGCCCTTCTGGCCACCCTGAAGCAGAGCAAAAGCAGAGCTATTGTGACAGCTATTCTGCCCAGGGCTGGAGTCTCCCCTGAGTGGAGCTCTAGGGCACTGCCAGCCAATGCCAGGGTAGGTAGGCTCTGCAATGAGTTAGGTTTGACCTTTGTTGACAAGTGGTGCAGGTTTTATGGTTCATGGGACCTCTATCAAAGGGATGGCCTGCACTTCTCCGATAAGGGGGTGCAAGTGTTAAGTAAAGTGTATGAACATGTCCTTCAGGGAAACTAGATAATGGGGTGGGGAGGGGAGAAGTGGCATTACCGTCTCATGAATATGCCAATAGTGACAGCATAGGCAATAGAACCTCACTAAAAAAACACTAAAATTGTTTACTAATTTTGTTTTTCTTCAAAGGGTGGTTAGGATATGCTAGATTAGTTTATGTTTGTTATAGTTATTAGGTTATCGTATGGATTCACTAACGAGTGAATCCATACCATTCCCACTGGAGTCTAAAAGTTCCATCATAACCTTTCTTCTATAACGTATATCACAGATTCACAAGAACTCATCTCGATTCTACTGCTCACTCAGGACACTATAGAAGTCAATTAATGAAAGTGTTACTTCATTACCTGCATTGTTAATGTAAACAGAAAGAAGTCCCTTGAACCATATGTAATGTCCTTCACAGTGCTGCTCCATCCACCTCCAACTCCAACCCTGACCAAACTTCAGGAGCGCATCCATCTCTACAGCAGCCTGCGGAACAAGGTGTGTATTGCAGGAAGAGTACTATGATCTGAATTCCATGGTATTCCTGTTGCCTAATAGTCCATCCTTGCCTATCCATGTAGGAGATGTTTGACTTTCCTCAAACTGTCTGGAGAACTTGGGAGTTGAAATCACGTGTGAGTGATGAAACAGATGAGCTCCTCCTATATGCTTATGTTGCAGAATTGCACGGCACAGTAGCATGCCAAATGGGGAGGGGACATTGTGGGTAGTTGCCCCCGGACAGGTTGTGGGGGCCCCGAGAATCGCGTCGAGCTCCTGAAAAAAAATTGCGCCAGTCTCCTTAATAATCCCGTTTGGGCCTCCAATAATCGCACCGGAGCCCCGTAGAATCGCACTGGGGTCAAAAAGTCGCGCAGGGGCTTCTGAAAATGACGCTGGGGCCTCAAAAGTTCCCACCTGGGCCCCTGAAAATCACGCTGGGGCTCGAAAGAGTCGTGCTGGGGTTGAAGAAAATCCGGACGGAGGCGACAAACGGTCGGGCCGGGGCCCAGAAAGTCACGCTGAGTTTAGGGGTACCAATAATTATCGCCCGGATCCCTGAAAATCATGCTAGGGGCATGACAGGTCGCACCGGGGCTTCAAAAGTCTCATTGTGATCACCCAACAAATGAAGCCGGGGCAACGAAAAACAGTCCCGACATGGAAAATCACTCTGGGGTCCCAATAACCGCTCAAAAAGCAAACAAAACGTGTTGGGCCCCACGGGGCCCCCAAATATCCCGTTCAGAGCCCAAAATTCCGTTGGTAATCCCAAAATGTAATGTCGGTTATCAAAAGCGTACCGAGTTTCGCAAAAAGCGACAGGGCCTTAAAATATGCGCTGCAGCTCGAAATAGACACATCGGGAGCGATAAATAAAACCATAACAGAGGCCCTCCAGGCACACCAGGGCCATCAGACCGCACGGGGCCTATAAAAACAGGATGGGACCTCAAAAATGGAATTGATCGTAAACAAGGAACAAATAGACCGGACACTAAATAAACACATCGGCGTCTTCGAAAACACGCCGATACCACACAAATATCATCGGTGTATATAAAGGCAACAAAGCTGTTAAAAAAAGATCCGGGTCTCAAACATGTGCCGGGCCCCTAACAAAAATTGGCTGGAGCCTTAAAACACATCCATAGAAGAATAAAATCGCAACGGGTAAAAAACGAACACCTAGCCAGGGTCACGGCTCGGTAGCTAATCTGGGAGCTTATTTAACCAAAGAGATGAGGTGCATCAAAGCTCAGTGTGTCTCCGGATTTCTTTATCACGAGAAAACGTGGGAAGTAGAGAACTAATACATCGAATTGAAGTTATCGAATTTTGTTTTCCAGCGAGCCGCCATACCAGGCATTCCACATGTCAAATGTGGCACAAGGCTATCATGTGACAGTATTTAGCAAAACGTGGGAGGCCTAGCAGACACCGGAGAAGCGCACGTAGAGTGGCGAATGTGCCGACTGCGCAAGGCGGGTGTACACGTGTACGAACGTTGGCGTTTTGACGACCGGGCGTTATTAATTGGAATGCCTGATATTGCCAAATGTTACATTTTTGAGTGATTTGTTCAGGTGTAATTTCAGCAGTGTGAGGTGACTTTTCGAGGGATACCAAAAGAAAAACCTTCAAACAGGATGGGGGGAGTTAGGGTTGAAATCCGGTCATTCAGAAATAATGGTGGTAGATTTGGCCCCCTCCACAGAACAGTTAATTTGGTCACTAATTATCATATAACAAAAATATAGAACCCACTTTGAAAAAAAATATTGGTGAAAGTCCGGGGACTTTTTTAAATGGGGGTAGTTGGGCACCTTCCAAATCAGTTTGCCCCCCTCTCGCAAATCCTAGGTACGCCACTGCCATTGCATGACATCATTTAACCTGTTGATGGCTATGATCCGCCGCAATGGACGGGTACTCCGCGGTCACGGTCCGCCACAGTGGACGATGAGCTCCGCGGTCCCGATCCGCCACAATGGACGGTGTACTCCACGGCCCTGATTCGCTACAGTGGACGGTGTGCTCCGCGGCCCCGGTACGTTACAATGGACGGTGTACTCCACGGCCCTGATCCGCCACAGTGGACGGTTTGTTCCGCGACCCTGATCTACCACAGTGGATGGTGTACTTCGCGGCCCTGATCCGCCGCAGTGGACGCTATGCTTCGCGATCCTAGTCCGTCATAGTAGGTGTGCCCCACGGCACCGGTTCACCACAGTGGACGGTGTACTCTGCGACCCTGGTCTGCCACGGTTGATGATGTACTCCGCGGCCCTGGTCCGCCACAGTGGACGGTGTGCTCCGCGGCTCCGGTCCGTTACGGTGGACCATGTGCTCCGCGGCACCGGTCCGCCAGAGTGGACGGTGTGCTTCGCGGCTCTGGTCCGCCATAATAGAATGTGTGCTCCACAGCCCCGGTCCACCACAGTGGACGGTTTGCTCTGCGACCCTGGCCCGCTACAATGGACGTCATGGTCGAAACACGGGGTGTTCCTGGATTTTTGCCATCCATAGCATTATCTTCTTCGCAAAATTATCCTCCATGTTGTTCCTCCATGTTGTTTCCTCCATGTTGTTTCCTCCATGCGTTTTCAATTTGGACGTCAGATGGTGTTCGACAATGAATTACCCGGTGTTAAAGTGCTCAATATTCACCTGAAACTTCAAAGTGAGATTATGATGCCAAGGTTTGAAGGAAAATATCCTCGCCGTATTCCATCACTCAGATGTTGTCCTCTCATCACCCAGGATTGCAAAGTATAAATCCAACCCTGGTGGACGGTGCGTACTCCACGGCCCTGGTCAGTCACAGTGAACGGTGTGGGATTATTCACGGCTTTACATCATCTTTCCGAGCAGCTTTGTGTGCATTAGTTATCACTTTCTCCGCATTCTACCGTTCACCTTACCATTAAAAGGTACCAATGTCACCCATGTATTAATATTTCCCAATTCGTCACAGCCATTGAATCTGCTTGAGACACAGCTGCTCTTGTTGTGCATTTCGAGCGATGAATATTGATGCCATCAGAAAAGCATATTCTGTCAGCAGCGAGACTGACCATACTTCCACTGGGGTAATGATTATAGGTACTAACAGCAGTGCGGCCAGAAATGCTTTTGGACCCGGCACCCTTGTGGCCTTATTCGTGTCCCTCGCACATATATGAAGACTCCTTACGTCTGTCATGTGTTCCTACTGTCCGACATTTTGCACCTCTTTATATTTGCCTTATATATGCTCTATATTTGCTTTATATGATAAGGTCTGGTCACACGAAGTCGGGTCATCTCGGATCATTGTTCACACAATGTCATGGTGTACTACTTCGGTGGCTCTAAAACTGAATAAAAATTTCAATTCACAAGGAACAGTAGCATTCGGCATAAGACCACTTTGCGGGCACAATGTCGCTAAGGCAGCTGACACGCACAAAAATCCCAACTCCACACACAAGACGGCAGTGTAGAATAAGCATAATACTTGACCTGACCTAACATCATTGACCTTTTGTCACATATTTGAAAGCCGAATGTCTATATTATTCTTTCATCATGTTCTGCACGAAAAGTTTTCCCCTTACTGCGATAAGAAGAGATAATTTGACCTGACCTCCGTTTACTAACCTTGGCCTCGATTACAATTTTGGGAAAGCAGAGTTATTTGATTTGATGAGAGAACAGTATGATCTGGATTTGGTGTTGCTATGCTGCAACCACTGCGAATCTCGGCATTTTGGAGATTTTGAAATATTATCCTCCTTGATCCGTCCCAAGTGAATTGCAGGGGGAATTATATATCAAATTGGTGAATGAGGTCAAGAAAGCAAATATGGTGGAGTCCAAGCACCACCAAAGGTAGGGAAAACTCCGCACCTAACCTTCTGGAGGGAAAGGATTACAAGTACTAACAGGGCTGCAGTAAAAATGCCCCCATTGCGACACACCTGGTGCGGGGACCGTTCCAATTCCGCCGATTTAAAAACTGTTTTGATTTCTGCCATTATTCCCACTTTCCGAAGTTTTGTACTTTTTATTTCTGACTCTAGCAAAGGAACCATTCCAGCCGACATATCCATTTCAAAACCGTCGGATGGCACTTCTGGGAATCTCCTGGGCTGACCTTTTCGGACTCCTTGGCCGTGACCGGAGAGGCATGTACCCGGTGTGTCCTACTCTTGCT
>JAOTOM010001821.1:0-81057 GCA_034440615.1 Ashinkailepas kermadecensis | reverse complement strand
GCTTAACTTAAAGCCTCTTTTTATGAGCGCTGTATGACCATCGCAGTCGATGTGCCCCCTAAGCCCAAATAACCAATCAAAGCCTCTTTTTGGTGTTATTTTCCAACTGAAAACTAAGCATTTGCACAGGAAATTAGCAGTCACATCAGGTTAACCATGTCCATAAACATTGTATTGGAAAACAAAATCCAATGATTCAAAGGTTTCCTTCAAGCACAATTTAACTTTCAAAGACTTTAGAAAACTGGAATCTCATTTGCAGCAGAAATTAATGGTCACATCAAGTTAGTCATGTTTGTAAACATGCTTCTACATGATTTTTTCTTAAAATGCCATATTGGGCCTGAAGTAATATTCACCAACCTTGAGCTTATATTTTGGGTACACATTCCCAAGACTGGAGCTAAAGTTAATGTGAGCTGGTAAGCAGCATGTAGGTGATGCACACAGGGTTAAAAAATAGGCCTGTCACTGTTTTTGACATCTGAAAAAAAATTAATTGTGGCAAATTATCCTCTGGTTGTTCTCATTTGAAAGTTAGGTTGTGCTGTTTTCTGATGATGCTGTTTTCTATGATGCTATTTATGATCTATTGTAAAGTACTCAAGGTTCACTGCAAGGTGCAAGCTGAGATTCTGGCAGCACAAGCTTGAAGGAAAATATCCTCAGTTTTCAATAACAAAAATAATCTTGCCATTGAGGATTACAGAATACAACAGAACACTGGATGCACTTCATGCAATAAGCAGCCACATGCACACCTGGCTGTTCCAACTATATAAGTACTGTAACTGATTCTGCATTTCTTGGTTTGAGACTAGCTGAGATAGCAAGAAGTGCCAAGTCACAGTTTGAGCAAACAAAATAAACTAGCCACTTAAGTCATAAAGTCATAAAATGTTAAGGCTTAATAAGAGCCATAGGGGCACATCTGGGTTAAGCCTATCTAGAAAAGGTACTATAAATGTACATACTCTCACCCCAAGCAATCCTTTACTTCAAGTACCTATGGAGCTATATATTCCCAGCCTATCTAGCACCATTTACTTCCTATTGCATAACACACTCAACAATTACAAACTCCTCCCATCTTATTAGTCGATGCGCCCTAAAGCCCTAATAACTAACTCCTCCCATCATACCCATTGTGCTACCATAGACAATCTCATCAGTATCACATCCTGAAGGAAGGTGCTGAATCCATTGCTAAGTACACCCTATATAAAGTTAAAATAGTTTAGACTTAATAAGAGACCCAAGGGCCCATCCAGTTAAGTCTGTAAATGGAAGATACCATAAGCCTGGTAAAAAGACCCACCCCAACCATCCCACATTCTGAAGAAACCAGTCCTCCAATATCCCACACACCTATCATGCCTAGCTATCCAGTCCTATTTCCCCTGATCTTTCTTAACACATGTGGATTGAATGCCTTATCAATAATTGTCAAACTGGATCCATGCCTGCTTAAAGGGGTCCGTGCCATACACACTTACTTAACATAAGTAAGTGACATATTAACATAAGTAAGTTAGCATAGCACCTACTTACTCTCCCCATCCATCACAAACTAGAACTCAAAAACAAGATTTTCCTGTCTAAAAAAAATTGTTCACCCTACTTTTAAATACTTTCAATGAGGAACTCGCCACAACATCAACAGGCAGCTCATTCCACTGATCAACAACCCTTTGACTGAAGACCTGTTGTCGCTTAACTGTCACTTAGAGCTGACAAAAAAAATTTGGCGCTACATGACCGATGTAGTTGATGCACCCTAAAGCCCTGATAACCAACTAGAACTGACAAAATCCAGATAATTTTGAAGATTAAAGCATACCTTCATAACTGGCTTTAACATCCAGTCTGACTTATAACTTGGAATTTACATTAAGCTAATTTTGATATCATCTGACAATGCTTTGATTACTGATGGATTTTTTGGGCCTAATCTGAGAAAGAGAAAGGTTGGTCAGTTTGAGAGAAAATTGTCACCAGTCTTTAGCACTCCTTGGCGTTGGACAGTGTAGAACTTGAACATGATTGTAGATAATGTCTCAGAAGTAAGACAATTGGGAATGTTTTTTTTTGTATTTGATCTTGTTTGGGGAGGTATTGCATGACTTCTACCTAGCATTTGCAACCTTTGTAAACCTGCATTGCAACGGGTATTGCAGTGGATAAATCTGTTTTTAATTCCAATAGATTGCAGATGGTATGATTTTTATGATATAAGGTGTACACTGTGCACTATCCCTTCAAGCAGGCATGACTGGAGTCTGAAAATTATTGATGGGGCACATGTGTGGAAGAGTGTGGTATGCACAATCAAGTGAATTATGCTAGATAAGTTGGGATTGATTAGTTTCTTTGGAATGGATGGTACTGATTGGGGCATGTCAGAGTCCCTTTTCTCATCTTATAATATCTTTCCTTCATTGGTTTAGGTCAGATGGGCACCTGTGGCTTTTATTAAGCCATATAATATCTGGCAATATTCAAGCCAGACTTCAAGCACCTGAAAAGTGGCATGATAAATGACAGATGTTGTTCAAATATGATCAGTGTAAGGTTTTTACATATGGTATCTGGATGTGGGATATCTAAATATATGTGACATTTGTGAAGTGGATGTCATTTAAGGGAAAACAGATCTTGCCATGTTAGTTTCAGGTTATCTTAAAACAAAAGCAATGTAGCATCTATGAACATGAAATTAGAATGTTAATAATCATTAATAAGAGTGAAATATAAAAGCAAAAGAAAGTTAATAAATAGGTATTATTATAAATTAAAAGGTCTTATTATAAGTTTAAAAAGGTCTTATCTAAAAGTAAGGGTCATTGGTCTAACAAGGCCACAGGTCCCACCTTAAAGTGGCCTGCCCAGTGCACACCTACTAGCATAAATCACCCCCCAAGCACCCACCCCTTTCTAGCGCTTCTTCTGCACAAATTAGAACTTAAATACAATTATCCGACATGAGAAACTGATCTAGCAATTTGTTTTTGGTTAATTCAATGAGGGACTTCCCACTACATCAGGAGGTTGCCTATTCCATTGATGAACCATGCTTTGACTGGAAAAAAAATTATTGGCATTTAAATATCCTGCACCTTGACTCTCCATTTCATTCATGTCACCCATTAATCTCCTTTACTTGAGTGAGTACATATCTAATGCAATAAGCCTCTCTAATATTATAAGTTTCCTGGTCAACTCATCAGCCTAGTAGCTTTGCACTGCACCCTTTCTAGCATACCTATATCTCTTTCTAGGTAGGGATCGCGGTAGCTCAGTCAGTAGGGACTTTTGGTCATAAGATCATGGGTTCAAATCCCACAACCTACGTCAAATCCCACAACCTACATGATTACTGAGTCCACCCGCGACCAACCAGTGTGACAGCTTATCTATGCTATACAACCCATCAGTCGGATGTGTCATAAAACAGCTGGCATAAAACCCCTTACCTCTCTAGCTAGAGGCCCCATGCCTGTACATTATATTCCAAATAGGTTGCATATAAGTCGTAAAGTGTTCAGACTTAAGAGCCACAGAGGCCCATCCGGGTTGAACATGTAAAGGGAAGACACTATAAACCTGGACAAAAAGATACTCAACACCCTAACCATCCTAAATTATAAGCAAAGTCTATACCGACATCCTACTGGCCTATCAATACCTATAAACCCACCTATCTACCTCAATATATCTGGCCCTATTCACATGATCTGTCATAACACGTGCATGGATTGAGTTATCGATGCACACATTCAATACCATATCCCAGTTCCGAAGTATCTATCTACCCTAACATATCTAGCAGCATTCACTTGATGTTTAATGCACACTCCTCCACACCCATGCCCTATCAATCATCTTAAACTGCACTCGTGCCTGCTAAAAGGAGTCTGCACAGTTTGCATCTATTAGCATAAATTATGCCCCTCCACCACTAATTATAAACATAAAAACAAGATTCTCCAACACAAATAAAATTGTCCATCATATTTTTTAATAGATTAAATGAAGGACTCCTCACATCAGCATGTAGCCTGTTGCATTAATCAAACACCCTTTGATTGATAACCTGTTGGTGCCTAACTGTTCTATACCTTGATTTGTCTAACCTGAATTGATGATCCATATGTGATACTCTAAATAGAAGGGCATCATTCACATTGACATTTGACATGTCAACTATTAAAATTGTCTGTTCATCAACAAAATCCAACTGTTGCAAGCTCACAAATAACTGTCCTTGAGACACTGCCCCACCCAAAGACAACTTTCTCATGGTCTGGCACTAACCAGATCTCATTGACATTGCACTCTACAGACTGGTCAATCTGCAAAATGTTGATACCTAGGTACAACTAATATTGTCAGGCTGTGGAAACATGTCCTGTGAATTGGAAAACATTTTCCATGGGTAAGCAACTTCATCCATTTTGTATCACTTTAATTTATAAAAGTTCATCATGTGATTTCCAATTCTTTCCAACACGTTGCATTGCAGCACCTTTCCATCTGAAATGCCAAGGATATAGTTTGAAAAAGGAAAATATCATGTTGGATGAAGTTTGCATCTTGTAACCAAGTGCAAAGTTAAAATAATCTGGCCGCAGTATTGGTGACCTGGTTTCTTTACAGGTTGATCCGTGCCTTGAAGACTTCGTCTGTCCATTATGCAGTTTTGTTTGCAAAAGTATTGCACTTTTTTGTAAGCATTTAAGAGCACATGCCTCTTCAACAGAATTTGTGTTTCATTGTCCTGGCAGAGACTGTGGAAATAGTTATTCAAACATCAGATGTTGGCGCGATCATTACAACAAGAAGCACGAGAACGTCTCATGTGTTTTCAATGACGTTCCCTCATCTAGTGGCGACAATGCTGCTTTGGTACCTGAAGACAATGTTGAAGCTCACATTGACACAGATATGACAGATCAGGTAGATGAACACGCATGTCAGCAAAGGTTGCGCCAAAAACCATCAAAAGCAAGTTTGGTGATATGCTTGAGAGCTGCCAATGTATCTCAGCACACATGCAAGGATGTTTTGAACTTTCTACATGAAATGTGTACAGAAGCTATGCAAACAACTGATGAAGGTAGACAAGACTTAAAGGAAACATGTCAAAGTTTTTGCCAAAGCCATCATGTCGAAGAAAAAGTTATAAGTGAGTTCAATGTTATCCAGCCAGTTGAAAAGCTCCTGGGAATAGGTGACGCAGGCAAGGCAGAAACGTTGCAGTACATACCACTTCAAGAACAACTGAAGGAACTTTGCACAGGGGAAGAACTATTTATGCAGGAATCAGATGTGGCTGATGCCTGGTCATCCTTAGAAGATGGAAGTGTCCACTCTAACTACGGTGATCGCTTGAAGCTTCTCCTATATTATGATGGGTTTACAATAGACAATCCTTTGGGGAACAAGGCAAAGAAACATCAGCTGGGAGCAGTATATTGCTCAGTAGGGAACAAGTCCCAATCTTCTGGTCTGAAAACTATTATGCTTGTGCTGCTTTTCAAAGAATAATTACTGGGTAAATACTCTTGGGAGGATATTTTGGCACCTCTCATTGACGACCTCAAAGAAATGGAGACGAAAAGAATTGACCTCGAGCTGAAGGACAGTAGGACATCGGTGAATGTAAAAATTTAGTTGGCTGCTTTCATTGGAGACAACCTAGCTGTGCATGCAATTGCAGGCTACACTAAATGCTTTTCAGGAGGTGCACGCATATGCAGGTATTGCACAGCTTCCAGAGACATTGTTGCATGCACAACTACTTCTGAGGGATTGACCTTGAGAACACCACAGGAGTATGACACTCAGATTGAAATTTTGGAAGAAGAACAGTGTGCCGAGAGTCTGTGTGTCGCATTTGGGATCAGGAGTTCATGTGCATTTAACGTGCTAAGGACTTTCCATCCAGCACATTCCTTTCCACCAGACATCATGCACGACGTTCTCGAAGGCGTTGTTCCGAGCACCCTTTCGAAGGTGCTTACACATTGTATGAGGTGTGGACTGATCCGCCTGGAAAATCTCAATCGTGCAATTGCAGAGTTCAGCTACAGTGACGTAGATACCAACAAACCAGAGCCTCTGCGAATGGCAGGGTCAGAGGTAATCGTAAAAGAGACTGCCAGGAGGCGTGGTGTCTAATTCGTCTGCTGCCGCTCATTTTCCTAGCAGCAGGGGTGTCGGAGCAAAGCATGGCAGGAAGTCGAGCCTTCATGCTGATTCCGAAGTTGATCAACATTTTGCTCTACCTGATGGCGTTTACTGTCAGCAGGAGCGATCTGTGTGCCATCCAACAGGAAATTGAACTATTCCTGGCCGAGCTGATCAGTGTTTTCAAAGGTTTCCGTTTAACACCTAAGCATCACTACATGCTACACTATGGAGCTGAAATCCTGAGGCATGGCCCACTACGGCATCTGTGGGAGATGAGGTATGAGGCAAAGCATCAGATACTCAAAAGGACAGTGTAAATATCCAGGAACAGAAAAAACGTGTGCAAAACGGTTGCTCAGAAACACCAGCTGCAGCTACTAGCTAAGAAACTAGAGAAGGAAAAGGTTCGACCAAGTCTTGCAATGAAAAGTGAACTGCCGGTAGTGGTCAAAGCTCTGCTTTATGGTGGCCAACCCTTCAGAAAAGTGTGCGTGAATGATCTTCAGTTAAGCACAAAGAACATGGTGATGACGTCCAATGGTCTAGCAAAGGTAGAATGCATTGTGCATTGCAATAATGCTGCTGATGTCATCATTCAGCCTGTCTCAGCAGTCTACTGCAAGACTCTAGGAGCCTTTGTCGTGGAACATCGAATATGTCTTACACAAGGATCAAGATCACAGATATCACTGACAGTGCTTTGGGATTTTATGATGTCTGTGGAAAGACATACTGCGTTCCTCGTCAGAGGGTTTCGCTGATGGAATCCTAAGCCTACTAGTATAAAATGGTAAGCACTGATTTATGCAAGCAAAACTGTACACGTCTGTTGTGCATGTTTGCTGGGTGTCGACAATCTGATGTCACCAAGGTAACATGTTGTTAACAAACTAATGACTCGAATAAATATGTAATGTATCGTGAACTCATGTATGTGTCAATTTAGTGTCGAGTTTTGACAATGATACACTAAGTTAAGAAAAGCCAGGATCTGTGATGTGCTTTGTGATATTTGATCGTGTGACATGCTCTTATTAGAAGCCGTACATTCATCACACTATTTTTGTTGTATTATTTAATGGAATTCATACCACATGTATGTTATTTTATGATAGCTTTAGCAAGTAACTGTTCATATGTTTTGTGATGGGCCTAAGATGGCGTGCGATGAGAGCCGTGAACTGACATTTGCCTTCTATGGCTGCGACCTGACGTTGTATCGTCCCATATATGGTGTGAAACGACGCACTGTTCAATTTTTATAAAGTTTTGCTACGCCGTTATTGATCGCCCCACACTGCGGGAGTTAAGGTGCCCTTCGCTTTCAATTCTTCAATAAATCGGTTCTGTGTGTAAGTGTTGTGGCTAACACAAGTACCAATTGTTCGCGGTCTAAATATAATTTTTGGTATAACATAGCTATTTCATATATTCATTGTCTATGCTTTGCCAACCCTTAATGGATATGTTGATCTTGGTAAGCCCATGAAGAACAATGTGAGCCTTATGGTTCGACCGCTGTGAAAGTCATTTGTGATGAACTGAGCACAAGCCAAAATAATGCTCCTACAGTACAATAAGTTACGTCGTTTCTGCAGTACACCACATCGCCTGAACATCACCCAGCTGGACACCGATCTACAAACTCGGGTCTCTTCAGGAGAGGCGTTGAACAAGGCCAGCCGATGCAAGCTTATCGATGCCATCTATAATGACCATATCTCCTCAGGAAAAGGAAGGTGAGGAACTGAATATGATTATTTATTTAATTACTCGATAGTTGTGCGTCCGCACTAATTGCAGGAAAAAACACTGTTACTACTATTGCAAGGATGGTGATAATCAGGACCAAAGCACTAAGGGGAGAAGAAAGGGATCAGGCGCTGAGGAGTTAATGGAAGGCTAACCAAGCGGGGTGCTGCAGTCATCAAGGCGAAACGTTCGCCTACTGGGGTTGGTGCAATGTTCTATGATCGTTTTAGTCTCGGGATATGATTTCAATGTGTAGTTTCGTACTAGGAATGTCGAGCTTCCAAAATTTTGGGCATCTCTGACATTTAAAATGCGAGTTTACATGCTTGACCTAAGCGGACACTTGTCTAGGAGTCTTAAGCGAAATGTACGACATGTCACAACATTGAAAATATATTAAGGCATACTGTATTGGCCATTCGATCTGAATACTTGCAGTAATTTGTAAATCGGCGATGAATTTGATAGTTTCTAAATTTGTTCTGCACACATTTCACCTTTTGCCTAGTATGCAATATCAATCACAATGGAATTCGATTGAAACTTTGATACTTATGAGGAATGAATGGCTAAATAAGCTGCGTTATTATCTGTAGAACTTCAACGCAGCTTTGCCACGGTTATTATCATAGGGAATTAGCGTTAGTATGAATTTGACACTTGGGGTTCGCTCCAGGTGCCTCTATCAACGGTTATCAGAGAAGGTTTAATCTCTTAGCTCTAGGTATATTTTCATTGAAATATGGGAGGAACTTCCAAGGGAGTAAGACGGATCCGTGCTGGAGAAGTCTAGCGCTTGAGGGCGTAGCTACACTAGATGTTTCTAGCCCAAAATGCATCGTGCGGGGATTTGTATGGCGCCAAAATTGGATAAAATGTCACCAAGGTCCCATTTATCGCTGCTAAATTAGTGTGCAAGATCGAAAAGAGACCACATTTCTTGTATGGAATGGGTTCTAAAATTGAAAATACTAAAACAAAATGATAATATTTCTTTTTTTTCCTCCAAGAGGGCGACCGCTCCATCCGTCCCTCCCTTGGATTAAGCCTTGTCTACTGATGCATTCAAAGGATGCGATCGTTTGCATACACTCTAACTGAGGAAGGCTATTTAATAATTCGTTGTGGGACGTGGAATATGGTCATGTTGCAATGCTCAGGTGCAAGAGAAGGGTGCGTGATATTACTTGATCTTTCCCAGATGTGGAACGAGCCGGCTCGGATAAGGGGCCAAGGTGGAAGCGGTGTACAAGAGAAGAACGCGGCGACAGACGCTTTGCAAAAGTTAAAAGCAGCATTCCAAGCGGGGGTTGGCTGCGATGCAGGTATGTAATTTGCGGGCCGACGTCATATCGGTTGGTCATTTTGTGCATGACAATGTTCGTAACAACTCACATAGATATGGGATGTGACGGCGTCGTGAAGATAGCTTCGTTAAAAAGCTTACACAGAAACTGATGAGAACGATGTAGTGATTTGTTTTGTCAAACCACGAATATAATTTCATAACTATTGCATATTCCAAATACCTACATCAGCGGCTCAGTCAGACAACATGGCGGGGTGGGGCCTAGAGGTTCTAGGGAATCTTAATCCGCACACTTCAGCAGATTTCCACATCCCATGCACCCCATGCGCCCGTAATGGGTGCAATTGATTTGTTGTCGGTGACCAAACCACAACCGAAAAAAGATATTGAGTTGAAATTTGATGCCCGTACAAACGGCACGGTGTTTTATCATACACATACGCAGGTTTTTATTTTTTTTAAAAAACATTTTCTTCTTTGTGGGTATTATGCACAAGATACCTGAAACGCTAAATTATGAGTCTTGCCTTGTGATGTGGCCTTGTTCGAACCTACAAGTTCATTTCGAGAGCCGTGACTTGGCTTTGCCCAATTTTGTATTCTGGTATGATATCGTCTCGTATTTAATGTCAAGCGATGCCTTGTTCAACTCTGCGAATATATGTAAGTTTTCGGCGCGTTTGCGCGAAGCTTGTTTTTGCTGTCGTTACCGAAAATAAGTGGGCCAAAATAAATTCCTCACCAGAGTGTGAAGGTTAAGCATTGAAAGTTCTCATTTCAATCTGAATAAACTTCTCTGTATATATTCAAACTATTGCATACATTTCCGGCTTTTGATATGCACGGGAGACAACGGCCAATGACAACATATAGGTGGTGTCTGATGACATGGTTAGCAAAGAGGGTGGTACAGCTGAACAAAAGTTAATAGTTAATTGTATCGGTAACGTCTACATACTCTTGTGATTTTTCATCCACTCCCAATTTAGTTCGAAGTGGTAACAACAGTATCTTTGAATTTTCTTTTTTTTCTGCAGGTGACACGCTGCCGTCGATGCTACGTGCACTGGGGGAGTATGAAAACATATTCGTGGACGGACCAGACACCAACATGATGAGTCCACACTATGCCGAAAAAGTACTACGTGTCAGAGGGGTAGATGTGTTAAATTGCACGGATCTCGATATGGAAGAACAGCTGCTGCTCTGGGCCATATCTTTCACCATGTTTGCTGAAAAATTAACGTTCTTGAAGTGCAAGAATACGGCTATGTTCATGTGCGTCCACGTGTGCAACACCGACAAGTTTAGCGGCAACAGAATGTCCTACACGCCACGCCTGAAGGCTGTATTGAAGGCGTGTTCAGTTCCTGCCATGATCTGATGTCCGGTGGCGTGAAGGAAATTCGATCAAGGGGCATTTGAGGCGCATCTGTGTCACGGACCACGAAGTTTGTTTTGACCATGAAGTACGGTATGTTTCCATTCATTTCGTGTTTAGTTTCGTAAAGTATGATGCTTTTATCAAACAGTATAGTGTTGTTCCTCCCGCATCGTCGGTGCCGGCATGGGATTTGATAACTCAGCGTTTTGGAAATGTATGCACACAATGTGTCTGTGTGCTATCCAGGGTACGCATACGCGTGCTATGCTGTCGTGTCTTTTGTGAGAAATGTGAAAAATACATGTTTTGTATTGCTGATGGTATTCTATGCTATGGTTCTCATGATGCATCTGATCAATGAAATAGTCGGACAGGATCCACTGGTTACGAGGCTGCAGGACACAAGGTCTGGTCACGGTCACCAACAGAGTGTATACGACATGTGTTAAAAATGTTTGATGCTTCTGAAGATGTGACCACATGTTTTGGATTGTTCTTTATTGGTTTTAGATTGTGCTCGTTGGTGGATTACAAATCAGTTCAATTTTTTTTTTTTTTTTTTTTTTTTTTTTTTTTTTTTTTTTTTTTTTTTTTTTTTTTTTTTTTTTTTTTTTTTTTATTTTAAATTTATTTTTTTTTTTTTTTTTTTTTTTTCTTTTTTAATTTTTTTTTTTTTGTTTTTCCCCTAGATGAAATTTGTGTGTTTATCTTGTGTTTTTGGAGTGTTAAACAAAATATTTGTGCGAAGCACCATGTACATAGAAAATGTAGATGTTAACCAGCACATTTTGTACTGAAAAGAAACAGATTTGGGTTAGATAGTGGACTGACTCTCCACCTTTTGCTACACAGTTCAAAATTGTGTCCCCAAAAAAACAAAATAGCTGGATTTCCCTCCACCGTGGAAGGACACCTTGATGCTGATGGATGGATGGATGGACGCTGAAGGATGCTGATGCATTTTAAACCAGATTGCCTGAAAAAAGTGATCAGCCACAAAACGACAATTGCATTGTCATACTGATGTTTGTATACACCACCAATGGTAAAACCACATGCATATGGAGCTTTAACTGGATTCACGCTCCATTCTCAATGTCCAGTCATTGTCAAACTTGGATGCAATCCAGTCCGGTGAACAACAATCACAGTTATCATTGAAATTGTGGATATACAAACTATAATTATCGTCAACAGCTCACCCATCACAGTATCAGCTTGATATTTACCTGGTACCTACCTACCTACCTACCTACATGCCCAGTGACACTGCATGCATTAAATATTGATATGGGGAAACCCAGTCTCAAACTGAACCAACGAGAGCCATGTGTGAGCCAATCTGCCAGCTTATGATACCATGAAAGACAAAACTCAGCAATACGCTGCATGGATACTGCATTATAACTGATATTCCTAAAGAGAGTAATTATGGCTCACATGACTTCCAAAGCAAACCTTAAAAGGTACACCGAAGTTCGCCTTCAAGCATTGGTGACGTCACAGCTTTTTCCTCATTGCAGGAATTGGTAGCATCAGGCATGTTTCAACTTCGCTGTGCATGGGTGGGGGGGAAGTGATTTTTGTGGAGGCGTGCCGGATCATAAAGGTCATTTGCGCCGCCTTTAAAGCGAGTACGTTACATTTCTGTCTATAAAAGCGAGTGTTTGCGATCAAGGTGCAGCCAGGTGGACATTTACGTTAAAGGAATTTTACGTGATAGTTTGTGTGATATTTTAGGTGCTGAAGGCGGAGGCTGGGATAGTGACACCTCCCTGATGTCTAAATGGTTTTAATTTTAACTTACTCCTCCACATAATTTTTCTTCAAAATACCATGTTCATGAAGGTGACTAAGATGAGGCGACCGCTTATTTTCAGTGCAATCGCTCTTTTATTGTAAAAAATGACAAATTTTCGAACTTAAAAATCCTAAACGAACCTAACCTAACCAAACCTAGCCCATTTGTTTGCTTTATGGAAACAAATGTGTGCAAAAACGTGTCTTGTTACCACCTTAAGCCACAAAAATACCGGTTTGTTTAGGGTAGTTTAGCGTTAATTAGGGTAGGTTAGGCTAGTTTAGCTTATTAAGTTTGATTTTGTTAAATTCAATTTTTTGGTTCTAAAAATCATAAATTTTTCCTTCAAAAGCAGCTGACGTTAGGTTAGGCTAGGTTTAGTTCGGTTTTCTAATTTATAAAGTTTTCAGAGAATATATTGCTTAAAATTGTTTTCTGTTTCTCCAAAGGGTGGTTACGATATGCCAGATTAGGTTATGTTTGTTATGGTTATTAGGTTATCGTATGGATTCACTAATGATTCAATCCATACCATTCTCACTGGGGTATAAAAGCTCCATCATAACCTTACGTATAACGTATATCATAAGAACCCATCTCGATTCTACTGCTCACTTAGGACACTATAGAAGTCAATTAATGAAAGTGTTACCTCATTACCTGCATTGTTAATGCAAACAGAAAGAAGTCCTTCGAACCATATATGCCCTTCACAGTGCTGCTTCATCCACCTCAAACTCCAACCCTGCCCAAACTTCAGGAGCGTATCCATCTCCAAAGCAGCCTGCGGAACAAGGTATGTATTGCAACAAGAGTACTATGATCTGAATTCCGTGGTATCCCTGTTGCCTAATAGTCCATCCTTGCCTATCCATGTAGGAGATGTTTGACTTTCCTCAAACTGTCTGGAGAACTTTGGAGTTGAAATCGCGTGTGAGTGATGAAACGGATGAGCTATTCCTTATGCTTATGTTGGAGAATTGCATGGCACAGTAGCATGCCGGATGGGGAGGGGACATTGTGGGCAGTTGCCCCCTGACAGGTTGTGGGGCACCCCAAGAATCGTGTCGAGCTCCTGCAACAAAAAATTGCGCCAATCTCCTTAATAATCCCGTTTGGGCCCCCAATAATCGCACCGAAGCCCCGTATAATCGCACTGGGGCGAAAACGTCGCACAGGGACTTCGGGAAAGGACGCTGGGGCCTCGGAAGTTCCCACCTGGGCCCCTGGAAATCACGCTGGAGGCTCGAAAGAGTCGTGCTGGGGTTCAAGAAAATCAGGATGGAGGCCACAAACGGTCGGGCCCGGGCCCCGGAAAGTCACGCTGAACCTAGGGGTACTAAGAATTATCGCCAGAATCCCTGACAATCACGCTAAGGGCATGACAGGTCGCAACGGGGCTTCAAATGTCTCATTGTGATCACCCAACAAATGAAGCTGGATATGGAAAATCACTCTGTGATCCCAATAACCGCTCCAAAACCCACAAAGCGTGTTGGGCCACAAAAAAAAACGTGTCCTAGCCACTAAAGCTCGAGCTAGAGATCCCAACAAGTGACCACGGGGCCCCCAAATATCGCGTTCGGGGCCCAAAAATTCAGTCGGTAATACACAAATTTAGTGTCTGTAATCAAAAGCGACCCGAGTTTTGCAAAAAGGGATAAGGCCTTAAAATATGCGCTGCAGCTCGAAATAAACACACCGGGAGCGCTAAATAAAAGCATAACGTAGGCCCTCCAGGCACACCAGGGCCATCAGACCGCTCGGGGCCTCAAAAACAGGCTGGGCCCTCAAAAATGGAATTGATCGTAAACAAGGACCAAATAGACCGGACACTAAATAAACACATCGGCGTCTTCCAAAACGAGCCGATACCACAAAAATATCATCGGTGTATAAAAAGGCAACAAAGCTGTAAAAAAGGGCTGGGTCACAAACATGTGCCGGGCCCCTAACAAAAATTGGCTGGAGCCCTAAACCACATATATGGAAGAAGAAAAACGCAACGGGTAAGAAACGAACAACTAGCCAGGGTCACGGCTCGGTAGCCAATCTGGGAGCTTATCTAACCAAAGAGATGAGGTGCATCAAAGCTCAGTGTGTCTCCGAATTTCTTAATCACGCGAAAATGTGGGAAGAAGAGAACTAATACATCGAATTGAATTTATCGATATGTTTTCCAGCGATCCGCCATACCAGGCATTCCACATGTCAAATGTGGCACAAGACTATCATGTAACAGTAATTAGCAAAACGTGGGAGGCCTAGCAGAGACCGGAGAAGCGCACGTAGAGTAGCGAATGCGCCGACTGCGCAAGGTGGGTGTAAACGTGCACGAACGTTGGCGTTTTGGCGACCGGGCGTTATTTATTGGAATGCCTGATATTGCCAAATTTTATATTTTTGAGTGATTTGTTCAGGTGTAATTTCAGCAGTGTGAGGTGACTTTTCAAGTGATAGCAAAAGAAAAACCTTCAAACAGGATGGGGGAGTTAGGTTTGAAGTCCGCTCATTCAGAAATAATGGTGTTAGATTTGGCCCCCTCCACAGGACAGTTAATTTGGTCACTAATTATTATATAACAAAAATATATAAAAAAAAAACTTCGAAAAAAGGAAATCCGGGACTTTATTTAAATGAGGGTAGTTGGGCACCTTCCAAGTCAGCTTGCCCCCCTCTCGCAAATCCTAGGTACGCCACTGCCATGGCATGACATAATTTAACCTGTTGATGGCTATGATCCGCCGCAATGGACGGTGTACTCCGCGGTCCCGGTCCGCCACAGTGGACGATGTGCTCCGCGGCCCCGGTCCGGTACAATGGACGGTGTACTCCACGGCCCTGATCCGTCACAGTGGACGGTTTGCTCCGCGACCCTGATCCACCACAGTGGATGGTGTATTCCGCGGCCCTGATTCGCCGCAGTGGACGCTATGCTTCGCGGCCCTAGTCCGTCATAGTAGGTGTGCCCCACGGCACCGGTCCACCAAAGTGGACGGTATACTCTGCGACCCTGGTCTGCCACGGTTGATGATGTACTCCGCGGCCCTGGCCAGCCACAGTGGACGGTGTGCTCCGCGGCTCCGGTCCGTTACGGTGGACCGTGTGCTCCGCGGCACCGGTCCGCCAGAGTGGACAGTGTGCTTCGCGGTTCTGGTCCGTCATAGTAGTAGGTGTGCTCCACAGCCCCGGTCCGCCACAGTGGACGGTTTGTTCTGCGACCCTGACCCGTCACAGTGTACGTCAGGGTCGAAAAACGGGATTTTCCTGGATTTTTTTCCATCCATAGCATTATTCTCTTCGTCCAAATTATCCTCCATGTTGTTTCCTCCATGCGTTTTCAATGTTGACGTCCGATTGTGTTGTTGGACACTGAATTGCCCTGTGGTAAAGTGCTCAATAATCACCTGAAACTTCAAAGTGAGATTCTGATGCCCAGGTTTGAAGGAAAATATCCTCTCCGTATTCCATCACTCAGAAGTTGTCTTCTCATCACCCAGGATTGCAAAGTATAAATCCAACCCTGGTGCACGGTGCGTACTCCACGGCCCTGGTGAGTCACAGTGAACTGTGTGGGATTAGTCGCGGCTTTGCATCATCTTTCCGATCAGTTTTGTGTGTATTAGTTGTCACTTTCTGCGCATTCTACCGTTCACCTTACCATTAATAGGTAGCAATGTCACCCACGTATTAATATTTCCCAATTCGTCACAGCCATTGAATCTGCTTGAGACACAGCTGCTCTTGTGCATTTCGAGCGATGAATATTGATGACATCAGAAAAGCAAATTCTGTCAGCAGCGAGACTTACCTTACTTCTACTAGGGTAAGGATTACAGGTACTAACAGCAGCGCGGCCAGAAATGCCTTGGGGTGCGGCACCCTTGTGGCCTTATTCATGTCCCTCGCACCTATGTGAAGACTCCTTGCGTTTGTCATGTGTTCCTACTGTCTGACATTTTGCACCTCTTTATATTTGCCCTTTATATGCTTTATATTTGCTTTACATGATAAGGTCCGGTCTCACGAAGTCGGTTCAACTCGCATCATTGTTAACACAATGTCATGGTGTACTACTTCGGTGGCTCTAAAACTGAATTTAAATTTCAATTCACAAGGAGCAGTAGCATTCCGCATAAGACGACAATGCGAGCGCAATGTCGCTAAGGCAGCTGATGCGCACACAAATCCCAACTCCACACACAAGACGGCAGTGTAGAATATGCATAATACTTGACCTGACCTAACACCATTGACCTTGTCACATATTTGAAAGCCGAATGTCTATATCATTATTTCATCCTGTTCTGCGCCAAAAGTTTTACCCTTACTGCGATAAGAAGAGAGAATTTGACCTGACCTCCGTTTAGTAACCTTGGCCTTGATTACAATTTTGGGAAAGCAGAGTTATTTGATTTGATGAAAGAACAGTATGATCTGGATTTGGTGTTGCTATGCTGCAACCACTGCGAATCTCGGCATGTTGGAGATTTTGGAATATTATCCTCCTTGATCCGTCCCAAGTCAATTTCAAGGGGAATTATAAACAAATTGGTGAATGAGGTCAAGAAGGCAAATATGGTGGGGTCCAAGCACCACCAAAAGTATAGAAAACACCGCACTTAACCTTTTGGAGGGAAAGGATTACAAGTACTAACAGGGCTGCAGTAAAATGCCCCTATTGCGATACGCGTAGTGCGGGACCATTCCAATTCCGCCGATTTGAAAACTGCTTTGATTTCTGCCATTATTCCCACTTTCCGAAGTATTGTACTTTTTATTCCAGACTCTAGCAAAGGAGCCATTCCAGCCGACATACCAATTTCAAAACCGTCGTATGGCACTCTGGGAATCTCCTGGGCTGACATTTTCGGACTCCTTGGCCTTGACCGGAGAGGCATGCACCCGGTGTGTGCATGCCAAGAGCAGCCAAGAGCAAGAGCTCTTGCTCTTGGCTGCGCCATTGGGTACGGGTGGAGTTTTTAGATTATTGTAAAACAAAGTAGTAGGACGATTGCACTGATTGATGTCTATGATCCGTTGTGCATTTTAGTTTGCTTGGTGTCATGTGTGGTGACTGACTAGACTCGGCGATCACGATGACTACATCAATGCACATGTTTCATCAGAGGACATTGTTTTCGATTTCTATGCTTTTGTGGAGGCTGTGCCCTCTCCCCGACCCAGAATTCGCCCCACCAAAACTTTGGCTTCGCCCCTCCCTAATGTTAGGCACAAAGGAAATACCTCACCCATCGTCATCACAGTTCAGGCCTGCTGTGCTCCGATGCTCCATCAAGGCCGGTGTGTTTTAGCCTGCATATTGGCGCAGAAATATTTTACTAAAACCGGTGTGTGTTTGTTGGTGTGTAGAGTAAGGGGAGGGTGACGGTAACCTTGACGATGACGATGACGTTGACGATTACGATGGACCCGAGTCCATTGTATGACTGTAGTCGCATGCTATGACTCAAAGTTTGTATGTTGACATGTACTGTGTACTGCTCTTTTGCTTATGTTACTTCACCTGTTACTGGATGATTTTGCCCGTTGGCGAGGATGCTGAATAAACATAAACATACACATAGTCAAATACAAATCAGAACTATTGAGGTCTGAAAATATAGTGGGCGAAATCCGATAAGTTTTTTTTAGGGCGCGGGGAGGGGGTCCAGTACGTTGCCACTTCCCCCCCCCCCCCCCAATGTTTTTCAAAATCGACACCCCTGTGTGTGCGGTCGAGACACTGGCGCAAAATTGTCCTCCGTCGACCAACACAGCATACTGCGTTGAGCGCAGCACGGCCACCCACGTGTCTCGAGCGCCCCGAGAGCAGTGCACGGCCGTTCGGGACTGGGTACTAAGTTCGGGCGATGCGTGTCGAGCTGCCATGACGATGGCGACAGTGGCGCCGCCAAACGACACGCGGACAAGACATCCCGGTGTATTGTGCACATCACATTGAGAAGGAGACGCCGCGCCGCCCGTCGGCTGCCTCGTCGGTGCGACACGCGCACTGCCACACACTGTCGCAGCCGACACTGCCACGCACTGTCGCAGCCGACACTGCGACGCACCGTCGCAAAGCGCACACAACCATTGAGCAACATGGACACGGTGTCTATTGGATCGTGGGGTCGTCTCACTGGATGATCTGCTGTTTCTTCTGCTGCACCTCCGCTCTGCGACTAATCACGGCCGACCGGAAAATGATGAGGCGATGGGAACCTGATAATGATTCGAGTGTCATGCGTTCGGGAATGACGTGATTGTCATCAGGAGAGGAGGGAAGCAGAGTGAAGAGAGAGAGAGAGAGAGAGAGAGAGAGAGAGAGAGAGAGAGAGAGAGAGAGAGAGAGAGAGAGAGAGAGAGAGAGAGAGAGAGAGAGAGAGAGAGAGAGAGAGAGAGAGAGAGAGAGAGAGAGAGAGAGAGAGAGAGAGAGAGAGAGAGAGAGAGAGAGAGAGAGAGAGAGAGAGAGAGAGAGAGAGAGAGAAAAGAGAGAAAAACAGAGAGAAAAAAAGAGAGAAAAGAGAAAAAGAGAAAGAAGAGAGAGAGAGAGAAGAGAAGAAGAAGAAGAGAGAAGAGAGAGAGAAAAGAGAGAGAGAGAGACAGAAAGAAAAACAAAAAAAAAACAAAAGAAACAAAAAAAAAAAAAAAAAAAAAAAAAAACAGAGAGAGAGAGAACAGAGAGAGAGAGAGACAGAGAGAGAGAAGCAGAGAGAGAGAGAACAGAAGAGAGAGAAAGAGAAGAGAGAGAGAGAGGGAAGAGGGAGAGAGAGAGAGAGAGAGAGAGAGAGAGAGAGAGAGAGAGAGAGGAAGATAGAGAGTGAGAGGGAGAAGGATAGAGGGAGAGAGTAATAGGGAATGCTTGTTCGTTCTCGCTGTTTCGGAAAGGAAATTGTCTGCGCGCTAGGATTTCAGGTGTAAGTGAAATACGCATGTCACCCGGAACACATTCGGTGTTGAATGACATTTCGATTGTGTGTTTCGAATCCACACACAATGCGCATCCACGAATGGACCGCCTACTCCAAGGTCGTGTGCTTTAACATGGCCTTAGCTAACACCGAGCAACGCCAAAACAACTAAGCGAGACGTGTGCGCAGCATGGTCGTCTTCTGCCGGCCTCCCAGTGTGACTGGCTCGGTACAAGCTCAGCGCGTCACCGTTGGCTCCTAAGCACGACACGTCAGCTCCCGGGCCATGCACTTCGACAGCACACATACACCCTCTGATACACCCGCGGGCATTGCACTGGCCGACCGGCAGCGCTGCCGGAGATGCCGCGTTGGTGGCCTCCACGGGCCGCACGGCAGCGCTGCCGGAGATGCCGCGTTCGTGGCTTCCACGCATCGTGTCGGTGGCTTGGCACCTTTGCGGCGGCTGTGGCGCTGCACTTCGGCGTGCAAAGCACTAGGAGGCCGGCTGACCAGTGCCGAGCTGCCCAGCAGGGCGGTACAGCTCGGCCGCGGTACACACGGCTGAGCTGCCACTCAGCTGACGATAGGTACATCAAATGAGATCACGAAACGTTCAACAGTGTGTGCGCCAAACGGTCACCGTCTGTGGCTTCCAGGACCCCGACACGCGCCGGAACCCTGACACGACCCGGAACCCTGACACGACCCGGGACCCTGACACGACCCGGAACCCTGACACGACCCGGAACCCTGACACGACCCGGGACCCTGACACGACCCGGAACCCTGACACGACCCGGGACCCTGACACGACCCGGAACCCTGACACGACCTGGGACCCTGACACGACCCGGGACCCTGACACGACCCGGGACCCTGACACGACCCGGGACCCTGACACGACCCGGGACCCTGACACGACCCGGAACCCTGACACGACCCGGAACCCTGACACGATCGGTCAGCAGCGATCCAGTCACCTGCAATGGGCCGCTTCGTCTCAGAATGGGACATGTCACAGCAGAATGGGCCATATCACATCAGAATGGGCCATGTCACTTCAGAATGGGCCATGTCACTTCAGAATGGGCCATGCCACCTCAAAATGGGCCATGCCACCTCAGAATGGGCCATGTAACTTCAAAAGGTGCCATGTCACATCAGAATGGGCCATGTCACCTCAGAATGGGCCATGCCACCTCAGAATTGGCCATGCCACCTCAGAATGGGCCACGCCACCTCAGAATGGGCCATGCCACATCAGAATGAGCCATGTCACATCAGAATGGGCCATGTCACGTCATAATGTGTCAATTATGTCTAGACCATTGTGTACATCAATCGGTTGGTGCAATGTGGCTCTCAGACACGCACGGGGCCATACAGGGGGGGGAGGGGGATAGACGACGGGGTGGACGAGATGGCAGGGGGAGCGCAGTACATCAGCAGGTCACTTCTACGACAGTACAGATCACAACATCACATTATACCCTGTCAGATTTACTCAATGATATGCATTGGATTTCCACTGCCGTCGGTTCTAATTTCCCCAGCCGCAGTTCAGCCAGATGCGGGTGGGTCAGTCGCTGGAGCACTGGCCGGCGCTGCCGAGAACGGCACAGAGTGGGATGCCGCTGCATGCCAAGCACACACCGGCGAGTGCCGAGCACACACCGGGAAGTGCTGAGCACATACCGGGGAGTGCTGAGCACACACCGGGGAGTGCCGAGCACATACCGGGGAGTGCTGAGCACACACCGGGGAGTGCCGAGCACACACCGGGTAATACCGAGCACACACCGGGGAGTGCCGAGCACACACCGGGGAGTGCCGAGCACACACCGGGGAGTGCCGAGCACATACCGGGGAGTGCCGAGCACACACCGGCGAGTGCCGAGCACACACCGGGGAGTGGCGAGCACACACCGGGGAGTGCCGAGCACACACCGGGGAGTGCCGAGCACATACCGGGGAGTGCCGAGCACACACCGGGGAGTGCCGAGCACACACCGGGGAATGCCGAGCACACACCGGGGAGTGCCGAGCACATACCGGGGAGTGCCGAGCACACACCGGGGAGTGCCGAGCACACACCGGGGAATGCCGAGCACACACCGGGGAGTGCCGAGCACATACCGGGGAATACCGAGCACATACCGGGGAGTGTCGAGCACTCATCGGGGAATACCGAGCACATACCGGGGAATACCGAGCACATACCGGGGAGTGCCGAGCACACATCGGGGAGTGCCGAGCACACACCGGGGAGTGCCGAGCACACACCAGGGAGTTCCGAGCACACATCGGGGAATGCTGAGTACATACTGGTGCATACCGATTACATACCAGTGCATACCGAGTACCTACCGGGGCATACCGAGCACTCATCGGGGAATACCGAGCACATGCCGAGTACATACCGGGGAGTGCCGAGCACACACCGGGGAGTGCCGAGCACACACCGGCGAGTGCCGAGCACACACCGGGGAATGCCGAGTACATACCAGTGCATATTGAGTACCTATCGGGGCATCCCAAGGGCATACCAGGATGTACAGAGTACATACTTAAACGTAACGAGTACATAACGAGGAATACTACGTACATACAGGACTATACCGAGCGCAACCTGAGACATACCGGGTATATACCGAGTGCATGCCGGAACATTAATAGTACATATCGACAAACGCATAGCACATACCGGGATAGACCGAGCACATGCCGGGACAGACCAAGTGTTTATCGACTAGTTATTGAGGCATATTGAGCACATACTGGGTCATACCGAAACATTCCCCAGATGCGCTCTTTGGTAACACCTCAACATTCTAGGAATCGTCACATTGTGGGTAGTGCTGAGAGTGGGAGAGTGAGGGAGAGAGTGTGTATGAGAGAGAGAGAGAGAGAGAGAGAGAGAGAGAGAGAGAGAGAGAGAGAGAGAGAGAGAGAACAAAATGAGGGTGGGAACAGGTTGAGATTCCCTGTGTTATTAGCTGGAGTAAATAGCAGAGATAGCCTGCGGCACCCAATGGGCGACTGACTGTCACACGTCACTTCCGACCCAGACTGGTACAGATGTGTATTCGTGCGGAAAACTGTGCCGAGCTGCACACTGTGCTGCATACTGTAGTGTGCTGCATTGTACTGTGTTGTGCTGCGCTGTATAACTGTATACCTGCATACTGTAGTGTGCTGCATTGTACTGTGTTGTGCTGCGCTGCACTGTTCTCTGTACTGTGAGATGTCCCTACTTTTCCTCCTGGACTTGAGCAAATACTTTGACGTGATCGACAATTCAAAACTCTTGGCCAAATTAAGCCGGGACGGTATCGAATATTCATGGTTTTCGGCCTATCTCCAAAACCATGCACAGAGTGTCAGCCTCACTGACAATCTGGGTCGCAGCATAAAATGTGCGCCTCTTCTTAACAACATCGGAGTTTTTGCAAGGCTCATCTCTGGGCCCATTGCTCTACTGCGTCTTCGCCAACGACCTCAGTCTGTTCGCTGGGGGCGCAGCAGTCGTTCAGTATAAAGATGACACACACATTTTGGTCACCGGAAACACAACTGGCATCTGGTGTCGTTGCGGAGTTAGAACCCGTCCTGGCCTCCCTCGACATTTGGTTCCGCGGAAACGGTCTAAAAGCAAATGCGGAGAAACCCCAGCGTATGGTCTTTGGCAGCCAACAAAGTGCATGCAATCTTCCCGACTTCACGATAGCGTTTTGCGATCAACATTTGCTCCCCTGTTCGGAAGTAAAAAAAACCTAGCCGACTCGCTTTTCATCGCACCCTCAGCTGGGACTCGCATGCTTCCAGCATTGCCAGACGATGCTTCGGAACTTTGGCCGGTCTAGCGCATCTCAGAGGCCACCTGCCACCACCTGTCATCTCGGTGTTCGTCAATGCCTTGGTCCTCTCTCAGATCTGGTACTGCATTTCGGTCTACGGTAATTGTATCCAAAATAATGTCTCGGATTTTAAAAAAAATAACTGTGGAGCAAAAGCTATTTTCGGACGAACTAAATTTGACCATGTCGCGGATTTGTTAAAGCGCCTTGGCTGTATTAGCACGGATAACTTGGTCTCATACCACACGCTGTGCCTGCTTCACAAGGTGCGCCGTCTGCAGGAGCCGGCTTCGTTATCCGGTACCATCACCACAGTAGCCGAGCACCGTGACCGCCACACCCGTCAGGATCGGGACCTGTGCGTCCCCAGATCGCGGACAGAGATGGGCAGGTGCCGTTTTTGCTCCCGATGCCCTGCCCTGTATAACGAGCTGCCGCACGAGCCGAGGTGACTGTCAGTTCCCCTGTTCGGTCGCCGCCTGAGGCAGCACTTGTGCGTGGTCCTGAACTGACTGCTCTGATCGTGCCTGCTGACTTCTAATCATGCTGACTTCTGATGGTACCTGCTGATTCTTTCCGTGCCGCTGGTATGAACAATTGTTTTATGTTTTCATGTGTGCCTGTGACAGCCCTTATTTACTGATGACCTTTGTTTTAAAAGTCGACAATAGGCTGTAATTGCCATAAGTCTATTGTGGATGTTCGGAATATATGTCTTTGTCTTTTTCTTTGTCCGTGCTGTGTGCTGTATTGTGCTGTATTGTATTGTGCGATACTTCGTTGCACTGTACACTGCACTGTACGTTGTACTGTACCGCATACTGTAATGTACTGTATGTACTGTGCTGTACTGCACTGTACTATGCACTGTGCTGTACTGTGTGCTGTATTGTACTGTATTGTACTGTGCTGTATTAGAGTATATGTGTATATGCTGTACTGCATGCTGTACACTGTGTACATGTCAGGCAGCAGGTACTGCCTGAACAAGCGAGCCCGACGGAAAACCGTGACAGATGCCTGTGCCTGACAGACGTCCCCCGACAGATGCCTGTGCCTGACAGATGTCCCCCGACTGATGGCTGGTCCTGACAGACGTCCCCCGACAGATGGCTGGTCCCGACAGACGTCCCCCGACCTATGGCTGGGCCCGACAGACGTCCCCCGACTGATGGCTGGTCCTGACAGACGTCCCCCGACAGATGGCTGGTCCTGACAGACGTCCCCCGACAGATGGCTGGTCCCACAGATGCCCCCACAATGGCGGTCCGACAGACGTCCCCCGACTGATGGCTGGTCCTGACAGACGTCCCCCGACAGATGGCTGGTCCCGACAGACGTCCCCCGACCTATGGCTGGGCCCGACAGACGTCCCCACGGGCGGGCCCGACTCGCGGCTCGGCTCTCAAAAAGCGGCCGGGGTCAGAGATGTCAGCACCGTGCACTGGCCGTCGACATCGATCCGAGACTCGGCCACCTCGGAGCGCCAACAGCCCCCCCCCCCTGCCGTCCGGCCGCCCGGCCAGCGGGAGCCTCCCCCCCCCCCCAGGTCCGATCTGTTGAAGCGGTGAGGGTGGCCGCAGTCTCGGGAAGGACGGCCGGCCGACGCTGGACAACATCCGCCGACACTCGTACAGCGGTGCGGTTCAAGCAATCGATCGGTTTTCGAAACATGGTAGCAATAGTGTCTTTCGTGAACATGATTTGAGAGGTTCAAAACGAGTGTCACGTTTGGCAGGCATCTTTCTGTTTTTAATCTCTTTTTTTGCGTGGAGAACCTAACGCTATTCCAACACAGACTCGGTGCGAACTGAGGATAGCCTAACTTGGCGGAGGTGAGCCAGCACTTCACTTCTGCGGACGGTCAAACTCACACACTATGGGCACTCTTTCTAGTGTTTTATGATATTTAAATGATATTTATGTTCTTTTCTTGGTAAAATGACTACCTGTTGAGATTTAAGTGGAAATTGAAGTGCTTATATCCGAAAAGAAGTGTTCACTTCCTAAAGAACTGAATATCCAATTAATTCAAATCACATCAGAGAACACCAGAAAAACAAAATATATTACAAATAACTGTCCAAGGTGATTATATATATATATATATATATATATATATATATATATATATATATATATATATATATATATATATATATATATTCAAACTGCATGCATTGTGCAGATCCATCAAGTTTGTTTTTAGTCATTTAGTACGGCGAAGGAAAAACGGATTCCCTAACTTTTAAAACTCCTTGGATTTGGAACGCTTATTAGGTACCTAAGCATGGGCTAAGAGCAACATTGTCCTATGAAATGCTACTAGTGTTTGCATAAATTGAGACTGCAGACCAATTTTACTCCAAATCAGGCTGGTGGGTGGGAGGGGCGGGGGGGGGGCTGAGATGTCTCTCCTGGATGCACCGATAAATGCACAGGAATTACAGAGATGACAAAGCATCACATCAAAGCCCAGTACGCGCCTACTGGTCCTGAACAGGCTTTGCTGGTTTTTCCGTCTTAGCATTCGCCTCTTCCCGTTCCTACCTAAGTAGGAAGGTAACTTGCCACTGCTCCAAAATGTCGCACATCCCCTTAGAATCACCAATCAACGGGAGCTGTTTGTGCCAAACATGCCCCCAGCTCCGAGACCTTGGCGATTTCCATTGAAAGTAAGTACACTCCAAATAAGCGTTTTCGTTCATCTGGCGAAGGCCGTATACCCGCGCTTGTTATGAAACGAAAGCGCACTGTATGGCGATATCTACTGGAGTCTTGGCTCAATCACGAGTGTGCAGACCAGTTATAAAGTGGTCTCAAATTTAAGATGCAAATGTGAACTTCAATTTTCACCATAATTGCGAGTCATCCATGCGCTTTTGATTCCAGTTTCTTAACTTTCCCAATTCCCATTGAGTTAAAGCCTCGTTTTGTACGAAAATAATATACAAAAATATTATCCGGCTCTACTTAGGTGAGGAACCGACAATAGTGCCTAAATGGGCGCAACGTCCCTAGCTAACATCTTGATGGGCATTGTGAGCGGCACTGCTCAAACCTTGATGGGGACTGTGAGCGACACTGTTCACACCTTGAGGGGGACTGTGAGCGACACTGTTCACACCTTGATGGGGACTGTGGGTGACACTGCTCACACCTTGATGGGGACTGTGAATGACATTGCTCACACCTTGATGGGGACTGTGAGTGACACTGCTCACACCCTGATGTGGACTGTGAGTGATACTGCTCACACCTTGATGGGGACTGTGAGAGGCACTGTTCACACCTTGATGACTGTGAACGACACTGCTCACACCTTGATGAGGACTGTGAGAGACACTGCTTACACCATGATGGGGACTGTGAGTGACAGTGCTCACACCTTGATGAGGATTGCGAATGACACTGCTCACACCTTGATGGAAACTGTGAGCGGCACTGCTCACACCTTGATGGATACTTTGAGTGGCACTGCTCAAACCTTGATGGGGACTGTGAGTGACAGTGCTCACACCTTGATGAGCCTGTGAATGACACTGCTCACACCTTGATGGGGACTGTGAGTGACACTGCTCACACCTTGATGGCGACTGTGAATGACACTGCTCACACCTTGATGGCGATTGTGAGTGACACTGCTCACACCTTGATGGGGACTGTGAGCGGCGCTGCTCACACCTTGATGAGGACTGTGAATGGCACTGCTCACACCTTGATGGGAACTGTGAGCGACGCCGCTCACACTTTGATGAGGCCTGTGAGTGACAGTGCTCACATCTTGATGAGGACTGTGAGTGACAGTGCTCACATCTTGATGAGGACTGTGAATGACACTGCTCACACCTTGATGAGGACTGTGAGCGGCACTGCTCACACCTTGATGAGGAATGTGAGCAGCACTGCTCACATCTTGATGAGGACTGTGAGCGGCACTGCTCACACTTTGATGAGGACTGTGAATGACACTACTGCATGCGGAGGACTGTGGGCGGTGCAGCCCCCACCTCGATTGGGACTGCGAGTGGTGTGCCTCACACCTTGACCGGGACTGTGAGCGTGACGTGACCGTTGTGCTGGTTCGAGCGACTCGAGATAATATGTGCTCCAAATGCGGTCGTCTTGGTCACGGCCGCGTTCGCGTACGCCAGCACGGCGCGATTCTGCAGCTCGTGCGTGTTGGTGCTCTCGCCGCCCGTCTGCTTCCGGCTGCGCTGGAACGCAGAGTTATCCGCCTGCAGGGCGTTGTTCACGTCCGGCATGCGTGCACACTGGCACGCCTTGACGAACGACTTCTTGAAGTTGTCGGAGAGGAACGCGTAGAGGACGGGGTTGATGGCGCTGTTGCTGTAGGTGAGCGCGTACGCCAGCAGGATGATGAACACCATGACTGGGCTGTGGCTGACGCGCGACTCGCTGCTCACCATCAGCGACAGCTGCGTGATCCAGAACGGCAGGTAGCAGAAGAAGTAGACGGTGATGACGGAGAGCACCAGCCGCGTCACCTTGCGATGGCTGCGCTTGCGGCCCTTGGACTTGTTCTTGGGCCCGATGTGGCGCAGCTTGTTGATGACCAGGCAGTAGAACAACAGGATCAGGACGACGGGCATGGCGAACGACATAGTGAAGGTGTACAAGGTGAACGCCTTCTCGCCCTTGACGCCGGCCACGCTCTCCGGCCAGAAGATGTTGCACCTGCCGCCGTACTCGGCGGCGTACATGAAGAGCGGCACCACCATCAGTGAGCTGGCCGTCCACGCTGTCAGGCAGACGATCTTGGAGACGAGCGGCGTGCGCCAGCGGATGGAGCTGATGGGGTGGCACACGGCCAGGTATCGGTCGGCGCTCATCACCGTCAGGAACAGGCTGCTGGTGAACTGGTTGATACTGGTGATGGTCCAGTAGATCTTGCACATGACCATGCCGAACGGCCAGCGGCCCAGCGCCATGGTGGTCAGGATGAACGGGATGCTGATGAGGTAGATCTCGTCGGCCACGGCCAGGTTTAAGATGTAGAAATTGGTGACCGTCTGCATCTTGCTGTAGCGCAGGACGACGTAGATGACGAGCGTGTTGCCGCCGAGGCCGATCACCATGACGACCGAGTAGAGGATGGCGTTGATCAGCGTGCTGTAGGAGATGTGGCCGTCGACCGGCGGCCAGCACAGCTCCGTCTCGTTGTCCAGCAGCTGCAGCGCTGAGCAGTTGGGCGCCGACGTGCCATTGCTCATGCCGTTGCCGCTGGCCGCCCGCAGCCGGCCGTCGTCTGCCGCCGCTCCAGAGGACGTCGGAGACGTCGGGGATGTCGGCGGATGTCAGAGATGTCGGAGAGACGTCAGAGGTGGGTGAACCTCTGGCCTCCGCTGCGACCGTGCACGATGCTCTGGACACTGCCGTTGATGGTGTCGTTGATGGTGCTGTTGATTGTGCTGTAGGAAGTGCTATCGATAGCGCTGGGGATAGTGCCGTGGACGCTGCGGGTGTTGGAGCGTCGATTGGAAAACACCGGGCTCACCACCAGCACTGCTGCCCAGCTGCTGCCCAGCTGCTGCTCAGCTACTGCTCTGCCGTTGCGCAGCTGCTGCCCAGCTGCTGCCCAGCTGCTGCCCTGCTGCTTGTCCGCTGCTGGTCCTCCGCTCGGATCTCAGCGGCCCAGGTGGTCTGGACGGTGCAGATCTGCACCCCTGTGCGGTTCAGGGCCTGAGGTCACCTCGTCACCTCACCGGACGTGAGATGGCCCTTCGGCAGCGATGCACCGGCTATCTGCCAGCTCAGATTGCCTTAGATGTCGGCGGCAAACAGGCTGATCGATTTATCAGCGGCCTCTCGGCCACTCCTGGTGGCCTCCTGTCGCCGGCTTCTCGGCCATTCCTGGTGGCCTGCCGCCGGCCTCTCAGCCACTCCTGGTGGCCTCCTGTCGCCGGCCTCTCGACCACTTCTGGTGGCCTCCTGTCGCCGGCTTCTCGGCCACTCCTGTTGGCCTCCTGGCTCAACCTGCGATCAACGAGACGTATGTCAGTAAGAGGATAGAGGGGGGGAGATCGTGAAAGAGGGCGTGACAGAGAGAGAGAGAAAGAGAGAGAGAGAGAGAGCGAGATAAAGAGAGCGGGAGAGAGAGCGAGAGAGCGAGAGCGAGAGAGCGAGAGAGCGAGAGAGCGAGAGCGAGAGCGAGAGCGAGAGCGAGAGCGAGAGCGAGAGCGAGAGCGAGAGCGAGAGCGAGAGCGAGAGCGAGAGCGAGAGCGAGAGCGAGAGCGAGAGCGAGAGCGAGAGCGAGAGAGAGAGAGAGAGAGAGAGAGAGAGAGAGAGAGAGAGAGAGAGAGAGAGAGAGAGAGAGAGAGAGAGAGAGAGAGCGAGGGAAGCCTGGTTGGGCCTTTCCTCATTTCCTGACTTTAATCCAGTAGCATGGCTCCGATCGAGGAAAAATAGAGCTACTCCATTTTCCTATGCACATACACCTACGTCACACACATGCAAGCATATGTACACAACAGACGACGTTATTACGAACGACGGCGAGTCTCGAACGAGTCGACGTCGGTGTATGCAGTGCGAAGGTGCACCTGGGTCGCCCTCCCTGCTGGCCAGCTCGACCGTCGCCATTTGAAAATCGCAAAACGTTTTTGGTTGTAGCGTTTCGCATTCCAATGTTTTCACTGACAGTCCGCTGGTCTTTGGAACTTCTGTCCCAATAGTCGTCATGAAGTATGGTTAGTCTTTGACAGAGAATAGCCTGCGGCGGTTTTCCGACGGCGGCCAATTTGCAACAAGGTTCCGCGGTGCAATGGCCGCATTCAGAGTTTCAATTTTCCCATTGGTAGCTAGATCTCAATGAGATCTGCTCCTTTTATCCTATTTTGTGAGGTTCCCTCACATGTCGACAACCTAGGAACCAATATTCTCGTGAAAAAATACCGTTCGAAAGCTGATATCCTGAAATACATTCTTCGCAAAGCAAAACTTTTCAATTTCCTAAACGACGGACGCAGGAGGAAAGTGGGGAATTAATAGCGCTTTTTGTCTTCATATAGCTCTTAGATTTAATCTCACGTCCCGATGATTTAATCTCACGTCCCGAATCATTTGCGGCCAATCGCCTCAAAGTTCCAAATTGACAGTTCTTTCATTTATTCATTTCTGGGGTAATCAAGTTCAATTATAAAGATCACAGGCGTATCCAGGGTAGCCGAACTTCGGGAAAATATTTGGGATCAATTACTGCCAATTATCGTCACGAGACTCAAATGAATAGTGCTTTCAGTTGCGGGCTAATAAAGGGCACTATATGAAATCATAGACGTATCTGGGGCTACCAAACGTGAGGTAGACCCTTTTGGCCCGGAGGATTTCGCTTTGTAACCAAATATTTTGTTTTCACAAACAAAGTGTATGTGAGTAATATACCGAATTGTATTCCACAATTTACAACTTCGCATGGTAGGCGACGTCAGGTGCAAGAAATCAGGGATGTCTGTTAATGTGATACAATCTTACTTCCGTCGGAGATTATGGTCGTTTTAGAGACTCGACACGACGCATTGTCAATCTGTCGAATTGAAGAGTTGTGCTTCATCATTGGGCTGGTTTCCGTCACAGGTGTAGCAAGGTGATGGTAGAAAAGAACGGTAACTCGTTCCGCTGTATTTGCAGGATTTAGTAATTCCCCCTGTGAAGGATGCCGCTGTGTGTTCAGCTCATGGGCATGCCTGTAAGTTGTGTTTCACAGGGGTAGCATCAACCCGAATTGGCCTGTGCTGATGCAAAATAGCGAAAAACCGTCTGATTTGTTTGCCCTGGATTTTCCTCCGCCGGCAACAAATTGTGTATCTGCCAGTCCATACAAATTACGTAGAATTTCAAGAGTTCTCAATATTCAGGGAGTGCCAGGCTTGCCTACTCCCTGATTTATATGAAGCATGCCCTTTGATTGAACATACCTAATATAGATGCTTCCCCCTCCAAAGATGATCTTCATCCGCCGATGCCGAAAGTAATTAGCTTCCATCACCGCAGAAATTCCGAAGAAATTCACAATGATGTGATGGTGTGTCAGGGGTTCGGATTATTATCATTTTGAAACTACCACATCCCTATTACTTCACTACCTTGGAACCGCCTCTCTCACTTATGTGCATATTTAATTACCTCAAATGTGCAACATGCATGTCTTCTTCATCCGTGGTGTTGCCTGAAAGCTGGTACCCTTGCACATAACGTGTAAATGTCTGACTGGCTTTGAAAGGTTAATAATCAGTAACCAAACATTTCCCTGACATGCCATTTTTTTTAATTCCCCTACCCATTAATAGGTAGGCAGGAGTGCCCTTACATACCCGTGTGACCTAATTACGTTAAGTTCCAGGGATGAGAAGTAGGTCATGGTATCCAAGTCAAGGTAGGTCACACCACTCCCCGCTCCTGTTTCTTGCTGGACAGATCCCGCCACCAGATATTAGTAAAAGATGTTCCTGAAGCCCTCTCAGACAATTAGCAACGCTAGTAACGTCTTCGAGGGCTCCAGAAAAAAAATGTGCTATAGGTGTTAATGGGGAAATAATATATAATACCTAATCTTGCACATGCATCTCCTAAACTATTACTACACTAAAGAGAAAGGACGAACCAAGTATGAAGAAAGAGGAAAGAAAATAAAACATGATACTTAAACGAAAATATCCGAATAAGACAACCAGATCACCGTGCATAGCACATCATTATCACTGACATTGATAATCGTCTTCGCCTCTAATCAACCAAACCGCCCTGATAAGCGAAAAATACAAATTGGGCATCATACACCCAGAAGAACGTTCGGAAAAGTCACGAAGTTCAGAAGTTCCACGCAGTGAAAAGTCACGAAGTTCAGAAGTTCCACGCAGTGACATGGCATCTGACTGATGGCACCAGCCACAGTTCCCTGGGTCTTCACCGACCCATTCTATTAGCATTTTGTTGCAAGCACTTCGGGAACTTCTGGCACGCGGCGCACTGAAGCCGTCGAGCTGTTTCAACGGCGCTTGGTTCGTGCCGGTGGGAGGTGTTTCGCACGCATCACCCGGCTGACGGAAAGGTTGTCGACACGGAAGTTCTTCGGTACAGCACGTGGACAAGATGGGCGCCTGTGTAGACTGCTGGTGCGGCAGCTTTTAAGGCGGCGACAACTGGACCAGTGATCAGAAGCGTCCGGGCGCCTCTGCGCTCGCGTGCAAGCGGCTCATGGAGAGAAAGGTTGAAGATATCGTACACAGGGAAAGACGATGAAGTATCAGGGAAATTAGTTCACTGTTAGTGTAAGTTTCGAGTGAACTTCCAGTATCACCAAGAGCACAGGCTACCGGAAGTTCTTTTACAAATGGATGTGTGAGAAGCTTTGCATTTTCTCAAAGACGCTCGGACGGTCGACCAGAAGCAAGCTCTCGCACCACATGGCCGCCCCCACCCCACCAGCGTGTCGTCAAGATCGCAGCTGCGGCTGACGCAAACATGATTCAATAAGAAGAAAAACAGGTCACAAACAGGATCCTGCAGCTGCGCTTTCTCGGCCAAAATCGTCATCGCAACTCACCCCGAGAGGCGGCAGGGCATGTCCCGGAAGCCCAAATGAAAAGCGCCGGCCCATCATTAACGCCCGGCCACGCTGCTCGACCAGAAAGTGATACAAATTGAGACAGTTGCGACACACACAAGGAAAGGGGAAGAGGGCTGACCGGTCCGCGGCGGAAGCGCGAGCAGAGGCTGGATTTACAGAAAATTCGAGATCATTCGCGCTGGAAACAAAATGAAAGAAAGAGATCGTATTGGACATGAAGTCGGAAGCAATGGAGGACGAGGGGGACTCTTGGTCGCACCACGGTAAAGGCAGCACATTATCGGATGTGCGGCGGCGGACGCCGCACCGGCACACTCTCGTGAACGTCCAGCGGCGGGGCACGATGCCGGCACCATAGGATAGAGGAGCAAAGCACCGAGCCGAGGCCACCCGCCACCCACCGTCGCCATTGCAGTGTCGTTTGGCATAATTGAGCCTTGCCCGTCATCATCATCGTCCCAGCTCAGACAACCCCACCGGCGTCGGCGACTTCCCGCGTGATGGGGAGAGGGAGTGCCATTGCCCATAGCATGTACGTACGTATGTTAATAGAGATAGTGGTCGCCCCAGAGACCAGGTGCATATACTGTCTTCGTTTTTGCTATGTTAGCGTAGGAGTGAATGGCTGCGTGAATGGCGGCGGCAGTGAACGGAGTTGGAGTCAATTGGTGGCTCCAAATAGATGCCTGGCTGTAATTTCGCCTCTCTGACCTGACCTGTGCTGATATTTATCAGGCGCGCTTTCTGATTCGATGCATACTATTAGGCAATGCAAATGCAATATGACGCAGTTTGCGAGCACGTAGCTAGTGACAACACCGACGCGAAAGCGCGGGTAGTGGCCTGAACCTAAATGCAGTTGGGTTGGAGACATCATTCTGAAGGACGTATCTTGATCGGAAGGCGTTTGTCGCAAAATGTCTTGTAAATATTTGCTACCGCCTCAATCTCGATCCTTGTCTCATGATTTTGATCCAAATATCAGCCTGTCTCTGTCCGTGTCACGATCTCGATCTTGGCACAGGTCAGTACCTCTGCCACTCCCTCGACTTCGATCGCGGTCCAAATATCTGGCAGTCTCTGTGTCGCCGTCTCGATTTCGACCTCGGTCCCGGTCTCGTGCCCGCGGTCTCGAGCTCGATCTCTATCTCAGTCTAAACGTCTATTTGTCTCTGTCACTGTCTCGATCTCAATATCGGGCGAACGCTCTATCTCGGCCAATTAGTCTGGCTCTGGCACGGCTCCTCCTTTCACCCGGGTGCATTTACGGCGGATAAGGAACGGCCGCGAGAAGAGCTCGACGGCATCCGCAGAAAAGCGAACACAGATATAGCAAGAGAGACAACCTGCTAGCTGTGCTCCTATGGGCGATATGTTCTCGGGCGCAGACCGTGAGTGGCCTTTGAACCTCCCTTCCTCAATGGGGAGGGGGAGTGGGGGGGCACAACGAAAGGGCGAAATGACCTAATTGTCCTCATTGTTACTCCGGGGCGGTGTTCATACGTGGCAACTGCCAACTGGACATCTGAGCAACTCAGGTATTTCTGGGCCGAAATTTCCAGCCGGCAGTATGATCTAGGGTGCGGATGGACCTTCAGATGGAAGGACGAGTTCCGTTGTATGGCGGCATCGATGTGCACCGTGGTATGGTGGCGTTTCGAAGGGCGTCTGGCATCAGACTTAGGTAGACGCCCTCCACGGCCCAAGAGGAAACACCCTCCCCATCCGTTGACCTCATGAGCCAGGGCCGTGTGATTATAGCGTTGGCTGGGATGGGACTTTGGCATTCCATAAGCACCCGGTAATTGAATAGGGCAGGATAGGGTAGCAAGACGGTCGGGAGAATGCATTGAGTGAGGCAGGGTCCTGGACTTGGGATTCATCTCGAACAGTTGTAGGTGGTGGATGTGTTTTTTGGTGCTCGCTGTTCGCGATCGTTTTTTACCTGTTCTGTAACTTAGTGGGCCAGGTGTATATATACAAATTGAAGTTAATTTACCTATAATCATATTGATGCGACTCCACAATGTATAAGGAGAAGTACGCAGAAGAACGCCGAAGGTAAAATAAATAATTTTGTTATATAATTCATCGAAATCTGACTTGACGTCTGGCATTTTGTTAACTTTTTCAAGCCAGCATTTTTCTCCTGGAGCGGAAAAAACGTGATATCTCTCACAAGAAGCGCCCATTCTATGTTTTTGAAAACAACATGACCACCTATTTTGGGGGCGTTCGGGTTGCGAGCGCTTGACAGGGACCCCCGGCCGCCCCTTGCCGTTTCGTAGATTTATCCTAGAACTACGAAACATGGCATTAATTTCATCATCAGCGCAAGCAACCACCATGCCTACTAGCTGCCCAACAGCCACCACCTGCAGAGGCGCAAGAACATCACCATCAATCACAGTCACGAGACTAGACATTGGCGGTGCCGACTCTGCAGTCAAGTCGCTCTGGCTCTCAGTGACGGGTACCGGCCGGCGAACTGCGATCGTCGGCGCCATCTACCGGCCGCCCATTGTCTGGGGGAGTTATGATCGAATCTGAAAGAGTGATCGGGAAGTTCACTGCCTTTTTAATGACGCCTCTTTGGTGCCAAAGAGCTGTATGCTCTTGTATGCTCTTGAAATGTCTCTGACGCAAATCTCTTCACCTGATGTGCTTACGCAACATTGTCTGGATGCAGAACAGCCACCACGTGGAAGTACCCCAATACAAGACTTTGACTTTGACTTTGACTACCCATCAATACACTCCCGGTCGCAAGTTTCAACGTGTAAGGCCAGGCATGGCGTCGATTGAGTAAGGTTAGGTAAGTTGGCCAGATGTACCTGTGTCTAGTTACAAGGACGCACAAAAGCCGACGGAAATTTTCACCGTCCAGTGTTGCCAGGCCTTGAGGGAAGTAACTAAAATATATATAAATTATGTAATCAGGAGAGTTTCGTCAGCCATTTCTAAGTAGGACCTCGAAATGGGTAATTAAAATGTAATAGGACTAATTGAGCTTGCAGTGACCTTCAGAAGTAAGACCTGCTAAATGTTTACGTAACTCTGGAGGGAAGCAATTGTGGGCCATCTGGTTTTAGTACGGACCGAATGCACGTGTGGGAATGAACGGAGCGAATGATGGTCCTGAATGAAAGCATGATACCCCCCCCCCCCCCCCCCCCCACACACACACACTCCCCACGTCATGACGCCGAGCAGACAGGAGCACGTGTGCGAACTGCCCAGGATATTCTGCAACAGTTCCGGAGCCAGGGGAGCAGTTCCCTTGAATCGTTTGCGACCGTAGAAGAAAATTAGGTGAGCTGCCGCGACCTGTTTGCCCGACGAGAGCGCCGGCAGTGAAAAACAAAGCGGAGGGTGTTAGTTAGTTTGTTATTTGGGCGTTAGGGCGCATTGATTTCATTGGCCATGCAGCGCCAATAACAATATTAGTTATTTACATGTTGACATATCGCATATGCTAGGTAAACCTGCAGAATAGTAAAATCATAGTAACGAACGGCATGTAAGTTACATGATGCCATGATTTAACTTGTCCAGCATGGTGCATATATTACTGAACATTATACGTCGGCGAGATAAGCAAAAGGTCGCCTCGATTGGAGATATCCGAGTCGTCGCCTAAAACTTCACCGAGTGACAGCGACTGAATGCGCCCAAAGTGACGTCGACGCTCTTCGTCATAACCTGGGCAGGAGAGCTTGTGCTAGTTGCTGTGGCTTAGGAGCACATCGACTACACAGGTCATATAGCGGGCAGGAGAGCTGAATATGACGCACAGACAGGCCTGCGTAACATTTCTGGAAGCGTGGTATTGCATTGCCAGTTACGAAGTATTAATTCATTGATTATTTGGGCTTAAGGGCGCGCCGACTACTCGGTCATTTGGCGCCCATGCCAGTTACGAAGTAAGTGGCAGTTACAAAGTAAGAGTGAGTGGTATATTTTGGAAGCAACCTAGTGAAGCAGCTCAACAGGCAGGAGTAATAACATCCAATAGGTTCCAGGGACAGGAGGACTGCCCGCAGGATAGTGATAGCAGTGCTAGCAGCAAGGAGACTGTGCTGGTGGTAGGAGACTCTCGGGTGCGACATTTAGATAGAGTTTTCTGTAAAGGTAGGAGAGGCAGGAGGTGCATCACCAGGCCTGGTGCCAAGGTTAGAGACCTGGTCCCAGTGGTGGCACAGGCCACCAGTGAGGACCAGTTTAGTACAGTTATAGTGCAGGTAGGAGTGAACAACGTAGGTCCTGCTAGGAGTGAGGAGCTGCTGCAGGACTACAGGGCCCTTCTGGCCACCCTGAAGCAGAGCAAAAGCAGAGTTATTGTGACAGCTATTCTGCCCAGGGCTGAAGTCTCCCCTGAGTGGAGCTCTAGGGCACTGGCAGCCAATGCCAGGGTGGGTAGGCTCTGCAATGAGTTAGGTTTGACCTTTGTTGACAAGTGGTGCAGGTTTTATGGTTCATGGGACCTCTATCAAAGGGATGGCCTGCACTTCTCCGAGAAGGGGGTGCAAGTTTTAAGTAAAGTGTATGAACATGTCCTTCAGGGAAACTAGATAATGGGGTGGGGAGGGAAGAAGTGGCATTACCATCTCATGAATATGCCAATAGTGACAGCATAGGCAATAGAACCTCACAGTCAGCAAATAGGGATGGCAGTAGATCAAGGGGGCAGAGTGGTAGCTAATCCAGAGATGATAGAGCTACTCAGCATGAAAAAGCCAAAGATGGTTATGGAACATTTCTTAAGTGTATGATGCTTAATGCTCAGAGTATTCGATCCAAATTTGACGAGTTCAAGTGTTATGTTGCTGATGAGGAACCAGATTTTGTTTGCATTACTGAGGCATGGGTCAGTGAGGGGTATTTTGGGGATTTGGGGGATAACTTGTAGGACTATGAGATCCAGGGATACAATATGTTTTCATGCAACAGGGGTCCAGCAGTGAAAGGGGGTGGTGTAATGCTCTATGTGAATAGCTTATTCAGTTCTCAAAAAGTAGCAGATGGGGTAAAAAATGTGTCTGTGGAGTCCATTTGGCTTGATGTTTCTGTGGGAAAAGGCAACAGCAATAAACTGAGAATAGGAGCTTTGTACCGATCAGGAACCTTGCCACATTCTCAGCAACTGGAGCTTGATCAGGTGATTTGTGAGGAAATCAGTAGAAACTTTCAGAGGAAATGCCTTATTCTTGGTGACTTCAATCTAAAAGGATATGAAAATGTTGGTGTTGGCTCCCCAGCATGTAAACTGTTTAGGAAATGCCTTGAAGAGGACCTGTTCTTACACCAGTTTGTAACAGAACCAACTAGGCAGGGCTCATTCTTGGACCTTGTCTTCTCGGATTTAAGTGATTTAGTTCAAGACTTGACTGTAGGAGAAACTCTGGGAAGAAGTGACCATAACATAGTGAGATTCAAGGCATATGTAGCAGGGACAATCAAGGATAATTTGGCAAAGGTTCCAAATTTTAACAGGGCAGACTTTGACTGCATGAGAGCAGCTTTAAGTGCCATAAAATGGGAAGAAGAATTATCCGATTTAAATGCCTGTGAAATGTGGGAAAAGTTCAAATCTTACTTGAGGGAAATTCAGATTAGACATGTCCCCCAAAAGCAAAGGCGCAAAAGAAGAGTAGGAAAGCCAGCATGGCTTACACCAGATTTGACAAAAGCAATTAAGGCTAAGAAAGATGCATTTAGAGTATTTAAGGAAGCTTCAAATATAGTAAATCTAAGGTTGTATCAAAAAGCTAGAGACGCTGTGAAACAGAAAACCAGAGCAGCAAAGCGAGCAAAAGAATTGGATTTGGCTAGGACCTGTAATGGGGACAGTAAAAAGTTCTTTAGTTTCTACAAGCTAAGTAATGTTTCAAGCACAATTGGTCCACTGGAAGTAAATGGGATTATATTGAGTGAGGATAGTGAGATGGATCAGGAATTGAGCAAGCAGTTTAAATCAGTGTTTACATTGGAGGATGTGACAAATCTGCCAACTGTGAACCACAGCCCAGCAACAGGTGATCAGTTACATGATGTTGATTTCATTGACAGTGATGTTGTTTTGAATTATGTCAGGTAAATAAAGCCAAACAAGGCAGCAGGACCTGATGGAATCTATGCTAGGGTATTGCGGGAAGCTGAAAAGGAACTGGCAATTCCACTTAGTATAATATTTTGTAGATCAGTTTCACAAAATGAAATTCCAACCGATTGGAAAAGGGCAAATGTAGTTCCTATTTTCAAGAAAGGAGAAAGAGGGAAAGTTGAAAACTATAGGCCAGTAAGCCTCACATCACTAGTCTGCAAGGTACTTGAATCAATTATCAAGGATAAAATAGTTAGTTTTCTGGAAGGAAACAGAGTGATTCAAGATACTCAACATGGGTTTAGAAAAGGGCGATCGTGTCTCACAAATCTCTTGGACTTTTTTTATTTTGCTACAGAACAATTTGATAAGGGAAATCAGGTTGATGTAGCATATCGTGACTTTAGCAAGGCCTTTGACAAGGTACCTCATAAACGGTTAATGATGCAGCTTCAGGCCCATGGTATTGTGGGTAACATCCTAAAATGGATAGGGTTGTGGCTTTCAGATAGACAGCAGAGAGTGATGCTAAATGGTACAAAATCATCATGGCAAGATGTTCTTAGTGGAGTCCCCCAAGGGTCAGTACTGGGACCACTATTGTTCATTATGTTTGTAAATAACATTGAAAGTGGCCTAAGCAGTAAGGTTTTGAAATTTGCAGATGATTTGAAGGTCTTTAGGGCAATAACAGGGCACAATGAGCAGGTCTTGCTGCAGAAAGACTTAGACGAGCTTGTGAAGTGGTCCGAAAAATGGCAAATGAAATTTAATTTTGATAAGTGCAAAATCATGCATGTAGGTAGGCAGCATATCAAGGCTCCATACTTGATGGGTGGCCAAGTACTATCTGTGACTCAGCAGGAGAAGGACTTAGGTGTTATTTTTAACACAAAATTGGGGGCATCAGAACAGACCAAAGAAGCCAGGAAGAAGGCACTAAGAATGCTTGGGGCAATAAATAGGAATGCATCATACAAAAGTGAGGAAGTCATCAGGAAGCTTTATTGTGCATATGTCAGGCCACATCTGGAATATTGTGTCCAAGCTTGGTCCCCTAGTTATGAAAAAGATTGTTGGCTTTTAGAGAGAGTACAAAAGAGGGCAACAAAAATGGTGAATGGTATGGGCAACCTGGCATATGAGGAAAGATTGAAGAAATTGAATATGTTTTCACTTAGATATAGAAGGCTGAGAGGAGATCTCATTGGGGTCTTTAAAGTTGTTCATGGTCAGGAACAGGGTTATTTCAGGGAACTGTTTGAATTTAACAGAAATGATGCAATTAGAGGTCATCAATTCAAAATTAAAGTTAATCACAGCAGGACAAGGTTAAGACAGTCCTTCTTCACCAACAGGGTAGTAGAACACTGGAACCAGCTGCCAGAAACCATTGTCAGTAGCAACACACTGAACATCTTTAAGAACAGCACAGACAATCATTATAAGAATAGGGGGCTTGTTTTTCTGTATTCCAGGGACAGTTGATCAACACATTTGATGGACAACTGGTTCAGTGTACAGAGTGCAACCAAGAACCAACTGATCTTTTCTGTCTTTATGTCTTTGTGTCTTTATATGTAAACCCTATTCCCAAGCGGTACAACGTTGCTTCGACTCGCCCATTCCTACGCGAGCACGAACTCCATTTTTCCAGACGGTGCTCGATCGTTCTCAGCTTATTGTAACGAAGTTTTTCCTCCCCCTCTCTGATGGGGCAAAACTCTTCTGACACGTTGATAGTCTAGGGTACCTCAGCGTTTGCGATGTTTAAAACCCCGGTTATGTTTTCAATAATGGCTCTGACTCATCTCAGAGCTCTGATCTCACATCTCTTGACACGCACCTCCAAAGCCAGCACTTCTATATTGTGCGAATTAGTCAACAGACAAATGCAACGAAGATCAGACATTAGTGGCGCAGCGTGATATAGACGTGAATAATATAGCTTCACTTTGACAGACAGGTGCAACTATTTTCTATCAGGTAACTACATCTCAACAGACGTAGCGACTCTCAGGCAGTGTCCGACGTACCTCTGTACCGAAGGTGTGGGACAGGGCTGGCCAGCCATCGGCCAGCCTGTCCCACCGAGCTCCAACACAACCGCGCGTCTCGACGGCCAGTTCCCTTCTGTGCCCTCCTGGCTCCGTCACAAGGTAGCTCACAGTCCGACACGTCACTGGTCACGCGACTTAGTCTACGTCACTACTGCGCCGCATGGCCAGGACGTCGGCCCCGAGTCGAGAACAATAGCAGACTACTGCAGGCGGGCGCGACATCTCTCTGAGATATCAGAGACAGATTCTGATCTCAGCACAACGGTCCCTCCGTGGGAAACGGTGCTGTCTCAACACTTTCGTCCAGGCCCGCGTCGGCCTGACGTCGCACACGTGAGCTGTCAGCATTTCACCGGACGCTGGTGAACCATAACAGCGTCTGACTGGCAGAGGCGCGGTACTGCAGCCTCTGATCTAGCAACACACGACGTTCAATTCACCGCAGCCCACTGACAGCTGGCATAGACATCATGGACACGCCTGTCCATAGGGTTCCCATAATATAATCACTTGTCCTACATCACCCACTGACGTCACGTCACTTCACATGGCATTCACCATCTGACGACGGCGGCGGGGCGCGCGCCGGGGTACTGGGGTGCAGTGCCCGAGGTCACATCTGCAGAGGAGACGGCCGGGCGCGCCGGTCGGATATGGGGAGGAGTTTGGTGTCGGCTGCATGGCAGAGGTCACAGGTGCGGCGGCCGGGATGACTGCCGGAGAGGGGAGGGGGACAGGGCAATGTCCACTGACCGGCCCCGACTGGAGCGGTGACTTCACTCGTCAGCGTCTAGATAGGCGGGCGACAGGTATGTGCCTGGAAACTTGTCGCGCCAGGAACGGTGGGGGTAGGCGGCTGAATGGCTGGGATTTAGATGCCCGAAAACCAACTTTGTTACATTATCATCAGGTAATGCGTTCCAAGAAACTTGCCACTTTGCGAGCACAGACGTAGAAATGGCTCAGAACTGATCACGGGCGGCGAGTGGCAGGGTTCGCGATCCTGAACCCTGTTCGGCAAGCATGTATACGGTGCAGTCGGAGTAAGCGGAAAACAAGGAGCCAATCAAACGCGTCAGAGTTTCGCCTCAGGCACTTTTGCTATGACGTCACACATTTGTAGTCGGTGCAGGCGGTGTAGTCGGAAAATCGCGTAATCTCCGACTGCAAGTTAACTTGTGCGTGGCTGACGCAGTTGAGACAAGGCTGGAGTAAGGCTGGTTACGGCCGGGGTATAGGTAGATACATACTTCCAGGAGGATTTCACGCATTAAGTGGTCGCCGGTTAAAGTATGCACCTTTAAGCCCAAATAATCAATCAACCAGATTGTTTCGTCCTTTTTGGTCATTATAGCCTTGTTCTTCCAAAGAGCTGTGCAGAAATCAAATGGATTTAACTCAAGGGTACTTGCCATTTACATTGGCCTTTGGTATTTCTGTAGACAACGACATAAAAGATCAGTGCAACTATGAGCCACAAGGGCCCTTTTGGTTGCACTCTGGACACTGAACCAGTTGCCCACCAAATCCGTTGATCAACCGTCCCTGGAATACAGAAAAACGAGCCCTCTATTCTGATAATGATTGTCTATGCTGTTTTTAAAGATGTTCAATGTGCTGCTACTGACAATGGTTTCTGGCAGCTGGTTCCAGTGTTCTACTACCCTGTTGGTGAAGAAATACTGTCTTAACATTGTCCTGATTCACTTTAATTTTGAATTGATGACCTCTAATTGCATCATTTGTTAAATTCGAACATTTCCCTGAGATATCCCTGTTCCTGACGATGAACACATTTTAAAGACCTTGAGATGTCCTCTCAGCCTTCTATATCTAAGTGAAAACATATTCAATGTTTTCAATCTTTCCTCATATGCCAGGTTCCCTATACCATTAACCATTTGTGTTGCCCTCTTTTGTACTCTCTCCAAAAGCCAACAATCTTTTTCATAACTAGGGGACCAAGCTTGGACACAGTATTCCAAATGTGGCCTGACATATGTACAGTAAAGCTTCCTGATGACTTCCTCACTTTGGTATGATACATTCCTATTTATTGCCCCAAGTATTCTTAGTACCTTCTTCCTGGCTTCTTTGGTCTGTTCTGATGCCCCCAATTTTGTGTTCAAAATAACACCTAAGTCCTTCTCCTGCTGAGTCACAGATAGTACTTGGCCACCCATCAAGTACGGAGCCTTCATATGCTGCCTACCTACATGCATGATTTTTCACTTATTAAAATTAAAGAAGCCCTGTAGAAGCCCATGAGCACAAATTGGAGAAAAATATATGGACTGGATGTGCTGAGGATTACCTAGCAGCTTATTCATCTACCATTTCTTTAGTAAATCACATGTAGGCAAGATATTCCCTATTTCATGTCACACCATTGCATTGGCACAATGGATCATGCAGAATCCTTTTGTGACAGTGATATTACACAATCCAGCATCAGTAGGTTTTAGGCAATGCAACATCAATGGCCTTTAGGTGACCTAACATCAGTGCATTTTAGAGTACCCAACATCAGTAGGTCATAGCCCACAGGCAAACCAACATTATGAAGTTTTTGGTGATTGAACATTGGAAGGTTAGGTTTTTACTCACAAGTTTGCATTTTTCTTCATTGTATATATCCCCACCAAAGATCTATGTTCAACCCCACACCTTTCTCATCTTTTGGTGGCAAAGAGGGAATAGCATGTATCTTCATGGTTAAACATGTTTTTGTGGTGTTTTTTATGGTACTTCAGTGAATTTGACATTTTGTTGGTGAACTGACTACTTATTGAGATATAAGTACTTTAATTTCAACTGCTTATATCTTGAAAATTTGTCATTTACCAATAAAATGAAAATTAAATTCATTCAAATCATCAGAAAGCATCATAACAATATTTTTTTATTGCAAATTGGTGTATGGGCTTCTATGCATTTATGTCAGCTTTTGACACTGAAGATGTAGATCTGGCATGAAAATTTGTCACTGAGAAATGGTACCATCAGCTCAGGATTTCATTTCTGGAAATATGGCACCTGTAAAATGCTATTGTCCTTTGTGAAGCCAGAAGACCATTACCACCATGAAGCAAACAATGTGGTTAGGCTTTGCTAGGTTAGGCTAGGTTTTTCTTTTAAGCTTGGAAGATTTTCACAATTTCTGTGAAATTTTTCACAATACAAGTAATTCAGTTTCTTCCAAATTGAATTAGGCTACGTTTGGTTAGGCTTTTAAATTATAATTGTTGGACAAAAGTGGTGGGAAGATTTTCCATTTGTAACAAGAATTTTCTTCTAGCATTTTACAACCTCTAACAGGTTCCAACTTCTAGGGTAGGTTGTTACATTTTTTCTCCTTTCATCATGTTTTGCTACATAGCCAAACTGCAAGCCCCTGCCAAACTGCAAGTCATAGTCATAAAATGTTTAGACTTAATAAGAGCCACAAGGGCCTGTCCAGGTTAAGTCTGTAATGGGAAGATACCATAAGCCTGGACAAAAAGACACCCATCACCCTAGCCAACATCACATCACAAATTCCAAAGAAACCATCCACCAACATCCTACACAGCCATCTATGCTTACCTATCCACCAATGTCCCACACAGCCATCCAACGTTTCCTTGCCTATCAAGCCCTATTAACTTGATCCTGTATAGTACAAATGTAGATCAGGTGCCCTACCAATAATTTTCAAACTCCACCCATGCCTGCTTAAAGGGGCCTGTACCATGCACACCTACTTGCCAAAAATCTCACCTCATCCACCACTAATTAGAACACCAAAAAAAATTGTCCACCCTATTTTTAAACACATTCGATGAGGTATGGACTGCAACATCAGCAGGCAGCCTATTAAATTGATCAACTACCCTTTGACTGAAGACCTGTTGTCACTTAACCGTCCTACACCTTGATTTGTCTAACCTGAATTGATGACCCCTATAGTCTAAATGGAGGGGCATCATTCATATTGACCTGATCTAACTCTTTAATAATTTATGCATTTCAGTCATATCACCCCTTAATCTCCTATGCTTGAGTGAGTACATATCTAATGCCATGAGTCTTTCCACATATTATAAGTACCTAGTCCACTGATGAGTCTATTGGCTTTCCACTGCACTCGGGTGCAACTCAGGTCAAACTTGTCTTTTTGGCATTATTTTTCCTGCCAACTGAAAAGTACGTATTTGCAGAGGAAATGAGTGGCCACATGTTAACCACATTCATAAACATTGCATTGTAACAAAGAAATTCATGAATTCTACATTTCCTGGAAGTGCAAATTTACCTAATTTCCATGACTAAATGTTAGATGCCTGAATTCAAAACGCCAGTTGTCGCCGTTCCTAGGTTCCTCCACTTATTTTACTTCCTCGGACGCCCATGTCGAAAACTGAACGTATATATTAACTGCGTAACCATCCATCATCCACCCATCTTCACTCATCGTCAATGTTTCCAAACGCATCATCCAAAATCTGAACAAAGGCAGGAAGCAGCTGACTTTCATCAGCATCAGTCATAGTCACAGGTTCTAGATGCTGATTAAGCTGGAGTTATGCCTCACAACCATAAAGTTACACAGTTACATAAAGTTACAAATTCTACCCAAAAAAAAACCAAGCGGGGCCGACCCAACACGACTTTATCTGCGGATTAAGCACCGCGCCCGCAATTGCACCACAAACGTCTCATCTCTCTCACATTTGTCGACTGCAAGCGCAAAATTGTGTTCGGTGTGACGTCATAGTTCCGTTTACTCCGACAACACCGTACACATGCTTGCCGAACAGGGCTCTGGCGCTTGCGACGCACGTTTTGCAGCAGCAGCAGCTAAGCCATTCCCAGAGGTGCTCACCCGGCCGGGGATCGAAGACAGCGCTCCTGTTTTACTTGCCTGGTGCACAGCGGTGGGACGAGTTAATACATCACGTGAAATGGAAATATGTGGGTCGAGTGTCGAGTGTCCTTTTCGCTAAAAGCTGCTTAAGCAATCCATCAAAGCAATGTGTAGTGGATCGTCTGATACTTCAATGAAGCATGGAGCTTTCATGATGGCAATAAGCTGGGCAAGATACACAGACGCATGTGCTGGAAGTGGAAAACATCCTACCTCAGTACCAGTAATAAAAGTGCTGCCGACGCCGGCCTCCTTTCCGAATTCATCGGTGTATGTTGAAACGAATCCAGTGCAACACCCTATGTGCTCCATGCAAACTTTGAACAATGGGCAATATTGGGCCTTGAATTGTGGACTTAGTAGTAGAATGGTGACTATATTGGATGCGGTGTGCGGCATGTTGCACATTAATTAAAGATGAATGAATCAAGCCTTGTCCGTGGGACAAATTTTGCTATTGCCAATTTTGCGGTCTTTGGATTAGGAAGGCCAGTATTAAGTTGTGCATTTTAAGAGATGCAGCGTTTTACAATTTTGCTGTAGCTATAGAAGACCACAACTAGAAAAATAAATCCTTCCGTAGAGAATGCTTCTTTTTCCCTTGCATTGCCATTACACAAATGTTAAGCAAAGTGATGTATATTGCTAATGCAATAATGCACAAGAAGCAATTATTTTCGTACATCAGTGTAATATAATGTGCTACAATGCTAGACTGATGCCATATCTATTTCAGGCACATGTTAGCCTGGTCCCAGCCATATTCTACTGCTTAATATATGGTGAAATCAGCTGCCATTTTGGGCTATATTTCAGTCGAAAATCTTACTTTTAAGAGCTGATATCATGAGCATGTCTGAGCTATCAACCACTATCAATAAAAATCTTCAGTTTTCAGCAATTAGCCAGACAGAATAGGGACCCATTCTGAATTTTCCGTTGCTCTGGTCGATTCGATGGAGTCTCCTTGTGGTTTGTGTGGTGAAGTCTATTTTTATAAGCCCCCTGCAGGCTATTTTTGGACCCCCGTACGATTCTTCGGGCTCTCGGTGCGTTTTTTTTCCGATGCCCCAACAGGTTTCTTTTCCGGCGTCCGACGGCTTCTTATTTTGTGGATCCTTGACGCATTTTTTGCGCCCGCAAGGTGACATTCCGGGTATATATTTGTCTTTTGGAAGCCAGCTGCAACTTGTGGGACCCCGGCACGACGTTTTGGCCCCAGTGAGATTTTCAAGAGAAGCGGCGTTAAATTTTGTTGGTCTAAGTGCGATTTTTTGGGGCCCCGTGGTCACTTGTTTGGATCCCTTGCGGTGGCTACGACACGTTTTTGGGGGCCCAACAAGTTGTGTGGGCTTTTGGAGCCATTGTTGAGATCCCAGATTGATTTTCCGTGTCCGGACTGTTTTTCATTTACCCGGCTTCATTTGTTGGGTGATCTCAACGAGACTTTTAGTGCCCCGGTGGGACCTGTCAGGCCTCTAGCGTGATTTTCAGGTGCCCGGGTGATAATTCTTAGTACCCCAGTCTCAGCGTGATTTTCAGGAGGCCCGGCCCGACCGTTTGTGGCCCCCGTCGTGACTTTCTTGAACCCCGGCACGACTTTTTTTGCGGCCCCAACGTGATTTTCAGGGGCCCAGGTGCAAACTTTTGGCCCCTGCGCTACTTTTGGGGGCCCCCAATGTTATTTTTCTGAGCCCCGGTGCGATTTTTGTTGGACCGAGTGCAATTTTTAGGGAGCATGGCGCATTTTTTTCCTGAGCTCGGCGGATTCTTGGGGCCCCACAACCTATCAGGAGGGGGGGGGGGGAAGGCAACTGCACACAATGCCCCTCCCCCATTCGGTATGCCACTGTGCCATGCAATGATGCAACATAAGAATTCAGGAATAGTTCATCTGTTTCATCACTCACATGTGATTTCAACTCCCCAGTTATCCAGACAGTTTGAGGAAAGTCAAACATCAGCTACATGGATCAGCAAGGATGGATTGTAAGGCAACATGGATTCCATGGAATTCAGGTCACAGTAGTTATGCTGCAATACATACCTTCTTCAACAGACTGCTTTGGAGATGGACGAGTTCCTGAAGTTTGGTCAGGGTTGGAGTTGGAGATGGATGGAGCAACACTGTGAAGGACATAACATATGGTTCAAGAGACTTCTGTTTCCATTAACAATACAGGGGATGAAGTAACATTTTCATTGACTTCTATGGTGTCCTGAGTAAGTAGGACAATCGAGATGGCTTTCTGTTATATGCATTGTAGAAGCAATGTTATGATGTAGCTTTTATACCCCAGTGAGAATGGTATGGATTCACTCATAAGTGAATTTCCAAACATACTGATATTTCACTTAACAATAATGCAGGGAGCTATGTGATCAACATGGTGGATGTGCCCTAAAGCACAAATAACTAAGTAACAATGCAGGGAATCCGCTGCATAACAGTTTGTCCATAAATTAGCCATGATATATGGCATCATACTTCCCATGCCATTTAGAATAGTGAGCTATATTTTGTGTACAAATATCATTACATTATAAATGTTAATTAAACGTTACACACATCAGTTCTTTACAAGTGTCAGCAATACATTTCCTTCATGTGCTTTAAACATGATTCAAGAAAGCACTGTCATCGATTTTAAACTTGCAAAAAGAGTGGGCCGCCTGGTGTTTTGAGTGCTATTGGAGTGAATTTGCTGTCTTGTTAGTGAACTGACCACTTATTGAGATATAAGTACTTTAACTTTGCCTGCTTCTATCATGAAACATTTGTCATTTTCATCAGAATAACTTCTTGTCCACAAACCGGTGTATGCATTTCTATGAATTTCTCATATTTATTAACACAAATGATGTAGATCTGATTTGCAAATTTATAACACAGAAAATGTTATCAGTTCCATTCCTGAAAATATAGTACTAACAACATGTTATTGTTCTTTTACATTTCAACATGTTAAGTTGGGTTACATTTTTTATTGTACAAAAAATACATTGCTTGAAACTTTTACAACTTGATGTTTTGGTGTTGTTTTTCTCCAAAGGGAGGTTAGGCTTCATTTTTTGTTTATTAAAAAAATATCTTACCCTATGTCACCTAATTCAAAGCCTTTTTTGGTGTTATTTTGCTCACAACCTGAAATGTAGGTATTTGCATAGAAAATGAGTGGTGCCATCATCCGAGTCACATTCATAAGCATTCCATTGAAATGATACATTCCACGAATTCATAAAACACCTTAAAACACAAAGTTACCAAAATGAGCAGTAACATCATGTTCGAAACATTGCATTAACAAAATTCAAGAAATCATAAATTACCTTAAGCTGTAAATTTACCAAAAGTTGTGCCAACCCCTGGACGGAAATGCAACACTAGGTGCCCCAATCCTGGGCAGAAAAAGCACTGAGAGCAGTGGAATCAAAATATTAATACAAGTAAACTAAAAACAGCTCTTCTTGAATTAACACGGAAACCCTGTGAACCTCCGTGATATTAACACGGAAACCCTGAGTAATGGGCGCTAAATGACCGACGCAGTCGATGCGCCCCTAAACTCCAATAACTAACTAACTAACGAAACCCTGAGTACAAATCAGAAAAAGACATGGGCTGGACTTGTTCAAGCTTACCTGCAAAATTCTTCAACTACTGTTCCTTTTGGAATTAAATATCAGCAAGCTATTTGTTCACTATTTAAAATCACACCAATCTGCAGATACATCAGAATGTGCGAAGTACAAAAAACGAATCAGTACGTCACATGAGATTGGCCTACAGATTAAACACTGCGCGCAATTGCACCACAAGTGTCTCACCTCCGGCACATTTGTCGACCGTAACCTCAAATTTGGACTTTAGCCGCTGGAATTTCTGTAACTGGAATTTTTTATTTGGATGTTACGATTTTGGATGTTCTGAGGAACGCCCATCACGATTTGACATTTAATGCGCGCTGGCGTCTATCAATGGAGAGACTTAATGTGTCTGGAGAGACTTAAGTCTCTCCAGACACATTTGGTAATGGGTTTTGACCTTATATAGCTTACAAGCAGGTGTTTGTCACTTCTACAGCCGACATAGGGCCATATTTCTGAACTGTGACGTCACGAGTGCGATTGCCAGACTGCGCCGAATTTCTCCACCGAATTTGGAATATGCCCGATTTCTGCTCGGGTGCGTCGGTAAATAAGCCTCGGTAAAGCGACGATAAACTATGTACCGCGTTGCCAAGGATTAAGGTTGCAGTTAGCGTGTTCAATATGTTTGAAGGCCCGTAATAATGTTCCTACCTAATTTAAAAATGCAAAATAATGCGGCTGAAAAGGCAGGGTTCTTGGAGAGATTCGAACCCACCAACTCTGGATCTCGAGTTTCAGTTCATACCTCTGCGCCACACGGCTGGGCGTAAGTGCCCCGAAGTTTGGGATGCGGGTTGGGCAGTGTGCAAGAAAAAATACTTTGACGCTATATACCGCGATAGTTTCGATTACTAAAGCAAAAGTGGTGATAGATTGGTGAAAGAAAGCGAAGCGATCCTTTTTCGGTGCCAGAATCATGCGAAATGGCGCAATATAATCCGATATATGGTTTTTCGGAAATCGCAGCAACTCCCTGTACAGCATAGGAATCGGACTATATCGAACTGGTTACGTCACGATCAATCAGTCCGAAGCGTTCAATGTAATTCACAAACTAAGTTTTGTAAGTAACATGGTGTTATTTTTTCTTCTTTTTTTCTTTAACTTTCTTCTCAGCATAAAAATAGCATAGGCTATTGGGGGGGGGCAAATCAACACTGAGGGGGCCAAGATCAACATTGGTGGGGCCATGGACCCCCAAAAAAGATACAAATGGACGCCCCTGCTTTGGAGACAAAAATTAGAAACAAAAATTAAGCAATATACATTTTGAAAATGTTATAAATTGAACAACCGAACCCAACCTAACCGAACCGAATGTCAGCTGCTTTTGAAGGAGAATTTCCGATTGTATTTTATTTTTGAAAATTTATGAATTTTTTTTCCAAGTTTCATATTTGCCTCCACATAGCAAACAAATGGGGTAGGTTTGGTTAAGTTATGTTAGTTTAGGCTTTTCAAATTGGAAAACCTTTCGAAAATTTCCTAAAAAGTTTCCCCCACAAATTGCGAATTATTTGGTAACTTTGCAGTTTAAGGTGCTCTTTTTTTTAAACAATTTTTCTGCAGAATACCATGTTTATGAAGGTGATTAAGATGATTGGACCCACTTATTTTCTGTGCAAATGCTTACTTTTCAGGTTGTGAGAAAAATTATGCCAAAAATGGCTTTGAGTTCGGTAACATAGCATAAACATGAATGTTTTTTTAAATGCAACAAAACCTAACCTAACCTAGCCTAACCTATCTTTTGAGGAAAAAAAATAACAAAATAAAAATGTCAACTAACTTATTTTCTGAAAATTATCAACCTTATAAAATAAACCTAACCGAGCCTAACCTACCCTAAGCTGCTTTTGAATAAAAAATTATATTTTTGTGAACATGTTTGTAAATTTTTGGGGAAACTTTTCGGTATTATTGTGCTTTAAGGTGGGAACAAGAAAAGTTGTATGGGCGCTGTATGACCAACGCAGTCAATGCGGCCGTAAATCCAAATAACCAACCAACCAACCAAGAAAAGTTTTTACACACATTTGTCACCGTAAAGCAAACAAAGGGGTTAGGTTTGGTTAGGGTAGGTTGGTTTATGTTTTTTAAGTTGGAAAATTTGTCAAATGTTTTTCTTCAAATTAAAATAAAATGAATTTTCACCGAAAATAAGTGGTCCCATCATCTTAGGCACCGTCATGAACATGGTATTCTGAAGAAAAATTCGAACAAAAAAAACTTAAACCGCAAATTTACCAATAATTTTTTAATCAACAGCAACTTATGATAGGTTAAGTTTGGCTGTGTTAGGTTCTTTAAACTTTGAAAATTGGACATTGAAAAATGCTTTAAATGTCTCATGCGCAGTGAAATTGAAACACGCCTGATGCTACCAATTTCTGCAATGTAAGATAAAAAAGTACTATGATGTCACCAAAGCTTGAAGGCGAGCTTTGGTGTACCTACTAATGTAATAGTGGGTGGCACAAATGCGTGCTGCCAGACACTGGTCTTGTATGACTACTATAGGGTTTGTTTAGGAAGTTATGTGTGGCCATAGCTTAATACCTATTGTTTTTCAGGAATATCAATTATAATGAGGTGTCTATACGGCTTCTTGCTGACTTTTCTCTCATGTTTTCATAGGCTGGCAGATTGGCTCACACTTCGATTGTGTTGGTTCAGTTTGAGATTGGCTTGCCCCATAATTGGGCATGTACCTAGGTAGGTACCTTGGTAAATATCAAGCTGATGGTGTGATGGGTAGGTTGCTAAATATAATTATAGTTTGTATATCCACAATCTCAATGATAACCATGATTTGCATACAAGTTTGGCAATTATTGGAGGTTGAGAATATAATTAATATTGTTCAAACTCCATGTTGATATGCATGTTGATGTGGTTTTGCCATTGGTGGTGTGTGCAAACATCAGTATGACCATGCAATTGTTGTTTAGTTGCTTAGCAGATTTTCTTTCAGACAATGGTTTAAAATGCATCAGCATCGCTAATCCGAACATTTTATGTTGTAAGCTGTACTTCCACAATGGAGGGAATTCCAGCTATTTGGTTTGTTTTCGCACACAATTTTACATTTTTCAGCAAAAGGTGGAGGGTCAGTCCATCATCTAATCCAAATCTGTTTATTTTCAGTACAAAATGTGCTGGTTAACATAAATGTTGCTACTTAGCATGGTGTTTTTCATTTTTTTCCCTTTAGCTTTCTTATCAGCATAAAATAGCATAGGTTATTGGAGGAGCCCAAATCAACATTGGGGGGGGGGCAAGATCAACATTGGTGGGGCCATGGCCCCCACAAAAGGATACAAATTGACGCCCCTGATATGTGGGTATTATTATAGGTAAGTTTGCAGCTTAAGGTAATGCTTGATGTTAAAAAATGCTATGTTTATGAAAGTGGTCAACATGATGTGACTACTCATTTCCTCTGCAAATTCATTCTTTTCAGGTGGGAAGCAGAATATCACCCAACAAGGGCATTGGAGTTGGGTAACCTAGCATAAAAAGTAACACAAAATAAAGAAAAAAACAACAACATAAACTAACCTAACCTAGCCTAGCATTTCATGCAAGAGAACAAATTCATATTACAAATGGAAAATTTTCGAACAATTTTATTATTTAAAAAATTATATAACCTAACCGAATGTAACCTGACCGGTTATTGAAGAAAAAAAAATATATTATATAAATTCCCCTCCAATTACAAAATTATAGCCTACGACAAAAGCATAACCCAACTTAACTGAGCCAAACCTAACACTGTTCGCTTCATGGAAGTAAATTGAGTGTAAAACTTGTCTTGTGGTTACCTTGAACTCCAATAATATCTTATTGGGGTTTAAGGTATTTACAAGATTTCCAATGCGATATTTATGAACATAACTAAGATGATGGGACCACTCATCTTTTGTGCAAATGCTTACTTTTCAGTTGGTGAGTAAAATGACACTCAAAAGTGGACTTTGAATCAGGTAATATCGCATAAAAACTAATGTTTCAAAATAAATACAACATAACCCAGCCTAGTGTAGCCTAACCTCCCTTTGGAAAAAAAATGTTTAAAGAACAAAATTGGAAAAATACCAAAGAATTTATTCTCTTAAAATACCACATCTAATCTAACCTAACCTAATGTAATTTGACCGGTTATTGAAGAAAATAAAATATATTATATAAATTCCCCTCCAATTATAAAATTATAGCTTACGACAAAAGCATAACCCAACTTAACTCAGCCAAACCTAACACTTTGTTCGCTTCATGGAAATAAATTGGCTGTAAAACTTGTCTTGTGGTTACCTTGAACTCCAATAATATCTTATTGGGGTTTAAGGTATTTACAAGATTTCCAATGCGATATTTATGAACATAACTAAGATGATGGGACCACTCATCTTTTGTGCAAATGCTTACTTTTCAGTTGGTGAGTAAAATGACACTCAAAAGTGGACTTTGAATCAGGTAATATCGCATAAAAACTAATGTTTCAAAATAAATACAACATAACCCAGCCTAGTGTAGCCTAACCTCCCTTTGGAAAAAAAATGTTTAAAGAACAAAATTGGAAAAATACCACACAATTTACTCTCTTAAAATTGTCTAAATCATGAAAAACCTAACCTGACCTAACCTAACCTAACATTAGGTGCTTTTGAAGAAAAACTATTTCTTTTTCTTTTTTTTAAAGGAAAATTAAAAGATTGAAATGAAATGAAATATAAATTAACTATCTAACCAAACCTAACCGATTTGCTTGCTTTAAGGAGGCAAACTGTGTGTAATACTTGTCTCATGCCCATCTTACAATACAATCATACCAGTTTGGCTATGTTTTGTTAGGTTGGGTCTTAGTTTTTTGTTCTTTTTTACATTTTTATAATATATTACCTCACCCAAAGCCCCTTTGTTAGTGTTATTTTGCTCCTCAGCTGAAAAGCAAACATTTACACCACAAATGAGTGGTCACATCAGCTTAATCATGTTTGTAAAGATGACAGCTCAAAATATAATTTCTTGAATGTATAAAACACCTCAAGCACAAATTTGCCAATATTTGTACGTAAATGCACATTGGAGCAACTGAATCCTTCCTAAAATAACTTGATAAAAATAACTTCTGGTTAATTTTGTGGTAATTTAAATGAATATGAATGATATGAGTGACTTCATCAAGTTATGAAGATCAGATTCATTGAAATTACGTACATGAAAGAAAAGAGAAAGTACCAGCTAAAACATCTTCTTTTTTTGGATGGGGAAGTACAAAAAAAAACTTTTTTTAAGTGCAATCAATATTAAATCATTTGGATCATCGCCAGGGTACATTTCTGCATACATGCCACATTTAAAATTAGCGCCACATTAGGATCCAGAATTGCCAGTGAAACTTGCTGTAATATGACAGAATTACACCTCAGAGAGCAGGACTGGAAGAACTGGCTGGTCTGGGATTTTGTCATCATCCAGAACATAATCCTCTGCAATTTTATTGGGCCCCGTTTTTTTTTGTAGAGTGGAGTCAGCTCAGTGGGGCCAGAACATAGAAATGAGGAAAAATGGTAAAGTCCATGGGGATGAATCCCCAATAAAGTTTGAAGTTGATGAAGTTTCTGGGCGCTAAAAGACCTACCCTGGTCGATGCGCCCAAAAAAAACCTAATCATCGTCATCCCAATTAAGTTTGTTGTAATTTTAGAAGCTGATTTCAGCAAAAAGTTTTTTTTTCAAAAATGGAATGGATCTGTAATGTAATGTATGTGTATTATATATAACTGGTGCCCTGTGCATGAAAAATGCATATTATCACGAGAGGAACAATTCCTGTTTTGGAAGGCAAGAATTTTAGTTCATTAAGTGTGGATTTCCATGCAAATTCATGAACTTCAAGACAGTGGAATATTATGACCTCTTACTTACATTGTATAGTTTAATCATGGTTGGTGAGGACTGCAAACCAATGGATGTTTAGCAACATGCAACAATTGCACAAAAAACACCAAGGAGTTTTTTTTTACTTTGCTATCAGCATGCAAATTATCCTTGGAGATGGATTGCTCATCAATTTTCTACCACATCCCAGGTTACAAAATGTAAACCCATCTCTGTATCTGAGTAATGCTGTGAGTGTTTCAGATGAAGTTGTGCATACATGCACCTTGTTTCCATAGCAATGAATGTCAACAAATATGGCAACCAATTGAAGCAATTGTGCATATGTGGACGGTCTGCAGCTGTTTTCTTGCTACAGGAAAATATAACAAAATTAGGCTAGCCCCCCCCCCAGTACTTTGATCCCTCAAAGAGCCTCTGGTCACAAAGTGTAATTTATCATCCTGCTTGGGACGTATACGTACTAAGGTAGTGCTTTCATAACAGACAAACAAATTGCACTTCGCATCCACAATTTCCGAATGATAAGATGTTTTAGTCAATCAGAAAATGAACGCGGCTTCAAAGGAGGGCATCAAAACACCTTTAAAATCAGAGGATTTGTCACGAAGGAAAAGGCGGGTGAGCTATCAGAAAATCGCTTTGGTTTCTCAGCTATGCATTTTATGAAGCATGTATACAAAGCATGTGAGACACCTCACGGGTTCGTCGGTGACAGCCTCGGCATTTTTTTCACCTCTGGCTGGGATTGAGGACCTGTGTGAGGACCTGTGTGAGAACCTGAAAACGGAGCAGAGGCCAGGGCGTCCAGAGCGTGCCGTGAGCGTCCGGGTTTGATCTGAGATGTGCTAAAGTTAAAGCTAGGAAGTCCTGCAGGAAGAAAAGCCAAGATGCGCCGGCAACCCGAAGGTAAAGAAGCCAAGCGCAGTGTCCGTCCATTTTTGCCGAATTGGATCGGCTCCTGGCCACCTGTTCGAACATAACCAATGTATATACGATATATATATATATATATATATATGTGTGTGTGTGTGTGTGTGTGTGTATGTGTGTGTGCGTGTGTGTAGGTGCGTGTGTGTGTGTGTGTATGTGTGTGTGTGCGTGTGTGTAGGTGCGTGTGTGTGTGTGTGCGTGTGCGTGTGTGTGTGTGCATTTGTAATTCGCGCATACCGAGGCCATTTTCTGTTTGCACACCTGGCAACCGAGGACATGAAGTGAATACCGATAACATTTTTGACGTCCTCGGTTTTGAAACTCCGTCTGGAGCATTGGCAAATGCTTACCAGTCCCCAGACGAATTTTCTCGACATCCTCCGTTTTCACCATATATGTGACTGTGTGTCCAGCAGGTGTGTATGTGTGGACTACGCAGACTTTGCGTGAGCAAGCGGAGAGTTGCAGTGCAGACGCGACGCGCTCATGTTTGCAACTTGACACCACTCAAGTTTGAAACTTGGTGCAAGGTCGGCAGGGTGTCGGAATGAGGCGGCCGCGCCAGTTGGCCCCGGCCGACTCGGCTTGCGGCGGGCGACCGGTACACGCGTTCGGGAAAATCTGTTCTTGCAAAGGGACTGGCGCTTCGGTTAGACATGTTTTTATCATTCTAATGAGATGGGATATGACTACGGCTTGGAGGTTAGGAGTTAAGACAACTAGTATGGGCCACACTTTGTAACTAGGCATTAGTCATTAGTCGAACCGAGGGTGAGAACATCTGGTGCCCTACATAAATATTCAGGCGAAGTACGTTTTAAAACGTCTTTCGACTTGCATCTTAACCCGCGCAGTCTCGGGGATCTTTTTACACCCCCCCCCCCATTAGGTTTTCCACGGATAGTTTAAAAAAAAAAAAACAGCGTGCAACAGCGGGCCGAATATTGGCATACCTGTTCCTACATCAATTTGACATGCTTCGTTAAAATTTTCAGGTCAGGCCGTTCACGGTTCCCGAGTTAATTAAGGTCAAGTGAGGTCACCCCAAAAAATGTTAAGCCAGTCGTCACGCTTTAACGGCTGAAGATGTTTGAATGAAACTTTCAGCGTTTGCTTACTTTTAGAGATGCAACAAAGTGCCCCAGGGGAATTGTTGAAATTTTGCGTTTTTGATGCCTTACTTGTTATGCATATTTGCTATGAGGGATAAATATAGAAGATTCTTGCTAAATTAGGCAATTTCTATGAAGCTAAGCTTACTTAAAACAAAATGTATCGGTGTGTTATATCAATTAGACACAAACAAAGTAAATAAAGTCGAAAACTCAAAATTTTGGAAATAAAAAAGTTGTATTTTTGAGTGCGCGAAAATTTTGGGACCACGGTCCATTTCGTCGTCCTTTTCTGATTTCAAGAAAGTTTGGTTTTTAAAATCTACAAAATAAACTCCCCAGTGCATACAACTTGACGTCAATCGTGACCACATATACCCCCTGTTGACGGCACATTTTGAGATGATAAAATGCTGGGGGTGGTTTTAGTCATATTCGTCGAGCGCGTTCCGATGACATATCTTCATGTTTCTTGCAACGCTTAGTTTGGTGATTAGATGATAGTGTAATGAGCCCCTCCCCTCCCCCGAGACGGGGCGTGAGCATCTTACCGGAATGATGGGAAGGGTTAATGTATTACCCCTAAATTAAATGTTTCACCGTTTAATACCTGGGGAATACGTCGAGCTGACAACGAAGGACTTTTTCAGATTCCTCAACAAGAATTATCACCATCATACTTGGTTGTTGCAGGAAACCTACTCCAATATTGAAGACAATAAAGTTTGGGAATGTTTATGGGGATGAGACATCCTTCATTCATGGTGGAAGCAAACCAGATTCTAGTGTAGTGACAGTACTTCCTCGCTTGCTGAAACTAATCAGCTGAGCTAATGTGCATAAATAGGTTTGCTTTCCAAAGTGATTAAAGGTGGATTAATGGATACGGGGCCTAGCTGGACCTCGGATGATCTTTTTCAGCTTCTGAGTTGTTCGGGTTTTAGGCCGAGATAGATAGACTGATGGTGTCGGGGCTTTCGGACTTTGGGAGTTTCGCACTGCATGAGTTCAATACTGAACTCCATCATAACCCTATGGCAACACGTGACGGTCACCACATTATCTGTCTTTAATTTTGATGAAGTGGGAGGCGCAGCCGCGTCTGTGCATCCAGCTCCATCAACTTTACCAACATAATTGATATTGACTGATGTGCCAGGGAACACCATGAGGTGTGTGGCTGCAGTAGCTGACAAGGAGCTTCCGATTTCTTGCAGCGTGATCACTACTGAGCATATCACGGCTCTTGCTAGCATAGGCGAAATTGCTCGAAAAACTAACAAATATACTTCTGAAACGTGGCTCGGTGGTGACGATTTACCTAGCGTTCCTTGGGCCAACATTATGAATACGTTTTGCACTTTCAAATGTATCAATCAGGATTCCTTGTCAGCTGTTTGGGTCACGCACCTTATAATGCTCATGGCCAAGCCAGTGCATGTCAACACTGTCGTCAGGGATGCTGGAACCGGAGGAAGGGGGACACGGGAGTACCTCTGAAACTGTCAAAATGTTATACACAAATTTTATACAGAATGACCATGGCTGGGAAGAATGCCTGAACATACTGCTCATGTTTTTCAGAAAACCAGCCTTGAAGTGCTGATTCGCCTTCTGAATGCAACGTAACATTCAGCGGCCAATTCGACGGATGATTGGGTTAATTTAGTGTTGCATAAATAGAGCTGAACACAACACGGCATATACCACCCCTGTAGGGTGTGTTCATCGCTATCCGCCTCCAGTGTCAGTCGCCGGCACGCCATGACACGAGGAGATTTGGAGTTATTTGTGGAGAGGCGTCCGGTTCATCCATTGCTATGGCACATCGGAGTAGTCCCCGAATAAAGTGAAGGGTCAGGTGTTATGTCACTGGCCTGACATGGAAGGAGACGGAAGGTTACCTATCGAGGTTACGTTATATTTACATTACATTACATTGCATTGCATTTTTCCACCTTGGCTAGCAATCGGACAAATGTGTGCTACCTCTCCAAGTACTTCAAAATCGTAGATGCGATTTAGAGTGGCTATGTCACGAGAAATCTCTATCGGAGATTTAATACATGGCGGTCGGTTTTCTAAAGTTTTCGAGAAATGTTTGTCTGATAAGATAAGTCTGATAAAATGTTTGTGTGTGCGTGTGTGTGTGTGCGTGTGCGTGTGCGTGTGCGTGTGCGTGTGCGTGTGCGTGTGCGTGTGCGTGTGCGTGTGCGTGTGCGTGTGCGTGCGCGTGCGCGTGCGCGTGCGCGTGCGCGTGCGCGTTGTTGTGTCTGTGTCTGTGTCTGTGTCTGTGTCTGTGTCTGTGTCTGTGTCTGTGTCTGTGTCTGTGTCTGTGTTGTGTGTGTGCGTGTGCGTGTGCGTGTGCGTGTGCGTGTGTGTGTGTGTGTATGTCTGTCATACGAGAGCGGAGAGGACTGTTGCGCTTAGCTTCAGATGGAGTGTTCTAATTTCGTGCCATGGTGGCGTTTAACTTCAAATGGAGTGCTCCAACCTCGTGCTGTAGAGGAGCTCGAAAAGAAGGTCGAGGAGCACCGGGTGCTCATCCCCGAGCATCGGGTGCTCATCCCCGAGCAGTGTGCGCGACGGCGGTGAAATATGTTTCGCGAAGTCCGCGAAAATTTGGCGACGTTGCAAATTATATATGGGACACATGAAAGGCAAAAGTTCAGTAGAATAACGCACTTCACACTCGTGGCAAAGTGGAACTTGATGGTTTCGGCTGAAGATGTACTCGTGTGTAAGGATGGTTTGGCCTGGCCGTAAGCAAGCAAGAACTGGTTCTTTTACGCGTGTGTGCTGGTGTGATGAGGGCCATTTGGAGAGGACGGGTTTGATGTTGTGTAGATGTGATGTGTTGTGGTTCCAGCATGCCTTGAAATATTCGTGGAATAGTGTGTTGGGCAAGGGCAGGAGGTCATTCAGGGGGGGAGATCGATGGAATCACGGGGAAGACCCTCTGCTTGCTCGTTATCCGGGATGGTCATGTGTCCGATGATTCAGGGGAAGGTGAGCTGGAGGTGCGCTTTATTGGCATCGTAGAGGTGTCTGATAGCATGGAATGCGAGATGGGTGGTGTTATACGAGCTCGTATATAGCAGCGAGAGCGTCAATGTAGAAGCGCGAGTCAGCGCAGATGACGGCGGGGGTGGTGTTATGGTGCTCACTGATGCATTGCAGACAGGTGGCTACTAATGATGTATCGCTACGGAGGGATTGTTTGTTTGGTAACAATAGATGCTGGTGGTTGAGGTGTTGTATGTACCCAATTGGAAGCAGGGGAATTTTGTCAGGGGTGGCTAGTGATGGAGTGTTGATGTGGGCCGATCTAGTGCGGTGTGGCAGCCACATGCCTGGTGGAGGACGTTGAGGTCGCCCAGCACCAGACAGGGGTGTGGGAGAAGACCGAAGAGATTTGTGACGGAAGACAAAGACGGCATTGTTTTAGAGGGAAAGCAGAGCGAAAAGACAATAAGCCCAAGTTGTGCAATTTGGACTGTTCCTGCGACAAAGTTGAGGTTGTTAGCAAGTTGGGTTTGGCAATAGAGAAGGTTGTCTGAGACGTAAAAGTAGGCGCGCCGCCGCGTGGATTTCAGTTATCGGTATATCGGTATGCATCGGTTATCGGCCACCGGTTATCGGTATCGGTTATTGGCATCGGCTATCGGTATCGGCTATCGGTATCGGCTATCGGTAGCGGCTATCGATACCGGCTATCGATATCGGCTATCTGTATCGGCTATCGGTATCGGCTATCGGTGTAGGTTATCGGTATCGGTTATCTGTATCTTTTATCGGTATATGTTACCAGTATCGGTTATCGGTATATGTTATCGGTATCTGGTATATGATATCGGCTATCGGTTAACGGTATCGGCTATATGTTATCGGTATCGTCTATCGGTATCGGCTATCGATATCGTTCGCGGTGGGTCGGGAGGAAAGCGAGACGAGCGGCCGCTTCGCGGGGTGTCGGGCACGGAGTGGCCATCGGAGGCGAGACCACACCGCCGGCGGGGCTTGTTGTGGAGCCGATGGGCGCTGCTGCCGCTCCTTTGCGTCCAGCCAGGCTGGACACCGCGGGTGGGGGACTGGATGCGGTCCATGACAGGTTGCGCAGTAGGGTGCGTCGGAACCGCGCTGACGGGGTTCCGGGCGCGGCCTATCCTCGCGTGGTGGCCGCACCTCTGCAGCTGGCTGCAGCTCGTGGCAGCTTTCTTGCTGCAACACACTGTGCAACACGCAGTGTGAGCAGCGGACTGGGTGCGGCGACCACGGGCGGATCGGTATAAGGGGACAAGGGGCGAACGAGGAACAACACCTCACACACGCACCTTGCAGGAACTGCTCTGCCAAGAGTTCTTCCTCCGCGAGGCGAGCCAGGTCGGGCGCAATGTGGTTCCGTGTGCACAGGTCAGGCGGTCGGCCAGGCCACCACCCAAACTGCGACTCCCGGCAACTGGCGCAAGTTGAGGAGTTCCCGCGCCTGGGAGGCCTCCCTTGCCCGCACCAGGAGGGCCATTGATCGAAGCACTTTGGCGGCGATGACACGCGCCGGTCCAGCGGTCGATCTCATTTCCGATCGCGAACGGAGAGGTCCGGCACCGCAAGCCCTTCATCCTCGTGGCAATCATCACGAAGGATTTCCCTTCCGGACGGTCTCGAGGTTGTGCTGACGGGGCACCCGGATGGAGTCCCCCCCCCCCTCCTGCCGGAGGGGGGGACTGCTGGGCATACCGAGCGGGAGGGGCGGGTGGTGTGCTCTGTGACGGGTTGGGTGAGGCCACCCGGAAGTGGAGTAAGCAAAATAGACACCCAGAAGGGGTGATGCAAGGAAATGTGTCAAGTGAGTGTAGGTGAAGCGAAATAGAAAGACACAGATTTGGAGGGATGGGACAGTCGATCAGGGGTGGACGTAGTCGGTTAGCACGATCCTGTAAGGGATCTCTGGGCGGCTCTAGCCTATGGAGGGAAGCCTAGGACACAGAATACAGGCGAACCGGACACTGGTAAAGCTCTATTTCCCAATGACACGCAAAAAGCAACGCCGGCGTACCGAGAGGGATGGGTGGTGGCGGGAACGCCAGAGTGGGTCTGTTCCCGTGGCTCCACCAGACGGAACTCAGTGGAGGTTAGTTGAGGCTTGTTGACACGAGGCTAGCCCACGGGAACGACCGGTGGAGCTTGGTGGAGAAATCAGCTGACAGCGGTGTGAATTCCGCGACAAAAAGGATGCGTTTGGCGCTGTATCATACATTTGCAAAATTGCTCTTCAAATGTTTGTCCAGATGATCGCACAATGTACGTAGTATGCCTTGCAATATAACGTCCCAAATTTGTCTTTAATTCTGGCAATGTACGTGTCCTCAAGGACTGCAGGAAGCACAGATGTTCTTTTCGAATACGGGATGAACCAGGCAATCCCTCATCCCTATCGGTTGAGCACTACGCATCGTCTCCCCCTGTTTTGAGGTTGGTGACAGCCTGCCTTCTTAACGTAGGCACAGCATATAATCTGGTATGGACTCGCCTGGCGCGCTGGCTTCCCCGAGGCGCTTCTCTACCCGATGCTGACTTTTTCAATCTCAACTTGCCCGACCTCGTCGATCGGGCTCGAGTAGGATTGTAGTGCGCGCCGTTAGAGCGGCGGTACTTCTGCGCACGGGGATTGCGGCGGATCCGGCCGGTAAAGTAACATCTTCCCCTTAGGCCGAGTGACGTAGATCAAAGGCGACAAAGGGATGCTTTTGTGGTCTGCATTTGTTACTTCGATTATTATTCATGGTTGGAGTAGCAATTTCATATTTACTTTGCGAAGGATGATCCTGGTATTCAGTTGATGCATGGTGAAGTTGAAGTTGATTCAGTTGATGAAGATTATATTTATATGATGGAGGACGTTGTTTACGCGCACATATATGGAGCAAGTGCACCGTGATTGAGCTCAACTTAAAAATCACAATTGAACCCTGCTATTGGGCTGGTAGAGCTTTTGCTCCACTGGTGGAGGTTGGTGGAGGAAAAATCTTCACTGGATTTGCGACGGGAACAACCAGTGGAGATTTGTGGAGGTTAGTGGAGCGACGGGAACAGACCCAGTGTTAGCATAGACCGGGTGGCCTACATCACGGGAAGTGCGGAGCTGTTCGTGCCCTGAAAAGCATGCCAACGGGACCGCTGGGGGAGATCGGTTGTGTTCTCTGGCGGCCAGAAACGTCTGCGAGCCTCTCTACGGACGGGCCTCGCCTTCTGAATCTCCCCATTGGCTCCAAGTGTTTCCCACCCGTCTGGACGGCCACGGGTGGTTCAGTCCAGGGCCGTCAAGGCGGTGCCGCTGGGAGAGCATTGCCGCTTCGCGATAAGCCTAACGACGTTGTGGCGTCACCTAACGCCAGGCCTCTGGGGACTCGGAAGGAACGTTACCCGCCACCGCGCCGACGACACCTTTGTGGCGGCCGGCCGGCGACCGGCAGGTCGACTTTACACGTCTGCAGCTCCTATGTTTACGATCGGATTAAAAAGCGAGCCTTAGCATCGACCACTTATCCACACATGGAATATTCGGTAGATTGCAAAGTGCTCCCACAACCAACGTAGGAGCACTGCAGTGCACTAGCAGCGCTCCGTGCTCCGACATACACAAGCATCATCAGAACACATGGACACAACACATCTCTACACCTCACCGCTTCAATCACATCCGCAACACCAAACCAACACATGGAACATATCAAACCAATCGCACCACCAAAAGGAAGTTATTCTCAGTACACATAGAACTGGTTGCACAAAACTAACCAGCTTCAGCTAGATGATGGCCATTATACGACACCTCACTGCGACACCTGCAGCATCACATTTAGCATAGGTCACATCCTGCTAGACCGTAGAGGCTTTTACGCTCAAGCACAACCACTTGCGTTTATGCCAAAAGGAGGGCATCGCCCTCTCGCTTCCATCGTTGCTGGGTGGCAAACACCTAGAACTCCTCCAATTACCATTTGGTCATATGTACGCCACCAAACTAGCAGGCGCAGGCGCTTCCATCATCCGGTATGCTGTTGACTATTATTTTAAGCCGAACGCTAACATAAGCTCTAGTTAAGCTTGTTTCGGGCGGCTTTCAGTTGTAATGTCATTTGTTGGCCAAACGTGACGTACCATAAATGCTGTTTAGACTTCTGTTGGCATTCTGTATCCATTGAACAGTCGCTTGCACCGCCTCGCCATCGCCAGGCAAAATTACGTATCAATGATCAATGATCATTGGCCATCATCAATGATCATCAAGGTCATCGTCATCAATGGTCATCATTGATTGAATGAACAATGATTGATATCAATGATCAATTATTGATACCAATGATCAATTATTGATATCAATGATCAATTATTGATATAAACGATCAATTGTTGATATCAATGATCAATGATTGAAACCAATGATCAAGGATTGAAACCAATGATCAAGGATTGATGTCAATGATCAATGATTGATATGATTGATCCATGATCACTCATTGATCAATAGTAAATGAGTGTTCAATCGATGCATAATAAATGGTTCTATATGAACCGAAGTCCGAAAAAAACAAATGTCTGAAACACGCTGCGGACAGCGTTCAAAGCGCAGTGCAAGCATCAAGGAAACCGAAAAATTACTGGAGGCGTAGTAAAGGGGGGCGTGGACTAGGATCCCCACCTTAACAATCGCAGGGTAGGCCGACAAATCTACCTTCGCCGGGCCCGGGGAGGGGGCTCTGGAAATCTCATCGTCTAACCTATGATCTACGTAAGCTTGGGTGGTATGCAGAATATCATCGGAATATCTGGTCATGGAGCATACCTTAGATTTGCGTTTTGATCATTAATGATGCCACCAGAGAACATATTAAGTAAATATTCGGACTTCAACTAAATTTCCTGCCAGTTGTTAAAACTAGACGCACACCAACTCCACTACCATGTTGGTGTGTTCAAAATCGATTCAAGGCATTACGCTCTCCATCGGGTTTGAACTGAGTTCACCCAAAATTGGCAAATCTACACTAACCTAACCTAGCCTAGCCTAGCCTAGCTTAGCCTGACCCAGCCTAACCTAAACTAACCTAACTAAACCTAACCAAACATAAGCCGATTCGGCGCAACCCGTTCTCCCATCACATCGGCGTCGCTCACGTGCAGCACATTGACTCGATCGCACCAAAATTGTGCCCAATGGGTAGCCAACACTGTGGGCTTTCACGCAGTGTGACATCCCTCATTCCCTTCGATGTGAGCCGAGCCGGCGCCAATATGAAGCCGGTTGCCAACACTGTGGGCTTTCACGTAGTGTGACATCCCTCATTCCCTTCGATGTGAGCCGAGCCGGCGCCAATATGAAGCCGGTTGCGATTCCGTTGTATTGGGCTGGGCACTTCGGCCTGCTCAGGCCATTTCGTGCCGTGAGTAGAATTAATGAAATTTACGTTATGACAGTCAGTTTATAACTCTTGAAGCAAGTTGGTTTTTCGGAGAAAAATGAAAAGTAGATTGATGAGGAAAGGGTGCTGATCTCCTAATAGTGTGGGTAAAGTAAAGGGGATGTTGTGTGTACGGCAGTAGTTGGTAAGTGTTTTCTATGGTCATGGTAACGTTGACAGTGTAGGAGAATATGTGAAACTGTAAGATGAGTGTTGCATGATGGGCATGAAGGTCGTGGTGAAGCAGTGTAAATATATCGATGGGTGAGATAAATGTGACCTATGCGGAGCCGTGATATAACTTTTTCTTCTTGTCTGTTTTTTATATGGTGTGGTCCAGTTTTCAATGACAGGTTTGATGAGACGTAATTGTGTGTAGTTTGTGGTTTCAGTCCATTGTTGGTTCCAAAAATGTCGAATGTTCTGTCGTATTGTTGATTTGATGGCGTCAAAATGTGGTGGGATTTCTGTGATGTGTGGCAATTGTAATGATTGTTTTGCGAAATGATCTGCTTCCTCGTTTCCTGGGATGCCACAGTGAATGGGCACCCACAGGAAACGGACCTTCATGCCCATCAGATGAAGTGTTTCAAGTGTATCGTAAATGGAAATATGGCAATGGTGTGAAAAGGAAAGTGAAGAAAGAGATTGAAGAACATATTTTGAGTCGGAACAAATGACGACATGGCGCATGGGGTGACATATTGAACGGTTGCGAACATAGCGAAGGGCAGTGAGAATGGCGTGCAATTCGGCGATGAAAATGGAGGTCCCGTCTGGTAAGCGATGCTGTTTTGTGTGTGTACCTGAAACAATGGAATTTCCTGTGCAATTTGCGTTTTGGGATCCGTTGGTGAAAACAAAAGGAGCATGGCGATAACGAGAACGAAACTGGTGGAATTTTTGTTTTGGCGTATTCTGGACAAAGTTGTGATTTTGGAGTGGTGGTGAGATATAAAATATGTTTTTCGGTTATCTGCCATGGTGGTGTAGTTGGTGGAGAGAGAGCAGTAATATGTAGAATGTTGTATTGAAGTTGTGTGGAAAATGTTTTAATGCGTGAAGTTATGGTAAGGCCGGTTCGCTTTTCGGCGGGACCTAAATATTCGTGGTGTATATTTGGGAGAATTTGTAAAGATGCGGGTGTGGGGTGGTGTTCTCTGAACTGAATTTTTGCGGCATACCTAAGTGTTTGTTCAATTCTTCGGAGAGCTAATGGTGCAATTCCTGATTCGATTTGTAAAGAAGTAATGGGAGACGTGGTCAATGCACCGAGGGCTAAACGGGTGAATTTATTTTGTATGGTGTCCAAAAGTTTCAAAGCGGAGGTACTGGCACCGGCATAGACTAGCGACCCATATTCTATGATGGGAAGAACTAAGGATTTGTAGAGATGTAAAAGCGTATGACGATCGGCTGCGAATGAGGAAGAAGTAATACAGCGAAAAAATTGAGTCGGTGAAAACATTTGGTCTGAACATAATTTTCGATTTTGTAATCGAATTAAACAATGTTCATAATTTTTGCCGGAGCACCAAATAACACTATCGTCCGCAAATAGCGAGTATGATAGATTGGTAGGCATGCTATCGAAAATATGATTAATGATGATGTTGAATAATAATGGTGAAATACAACTCCCCTGTGGTAATCCGTTCTGAAGAAAATGTGGATCGGAAATCGCTGATCGGCACCGGAGATGGAAATGACGAGAACCAGACAAAAATCCTATCAAATAATGAGCTAAATTCCCTTTGACGCCGATGTGAAGAAGTTTGTAAATTAATGCGGGTTTGTATACCATATCATATGCTTTACTAATGTCTAAAAAATACTGCGATGGTGTGTTAGTGTTTTTTTTATAACCAAGGCGGATGTCGGTTTCTAATCGAATGAGATGATCTATTGTGCTGTGTCCATGACGAAAGCCGCATTGAATTGGAGATAAAAGAGAATTTGTTTCTAGGTACCAAATCAGTCTTTTAATAATTATACCTTCCAAAAGTTTTCCTAGACAACTGGTGAGAGCGATGGGTCGGAAATTGTTGGGGTTGCTGTGATTTTTGCCGGGTTTTGGAATAGGAATTATGAGGGCTTCCTTCCAGGATTCGGGGAAGGTATGACTTGACCATAATGAATTAAATGTTCGTAAGATGCAATGTTTCGTGTTGTCGGATAAATGTCTGAAAAAAGAATAATGCAAATTATCGGGACCTACAGAAGTATTACCGGCGGAGGAAATTGCAGCATCCAGTTCTGAAATTCGAAAATGGGTATTGTATGTTTCAGTGTTGTCTGAATCGAATTGTGCTAAATCGGTGCGATCCGTGGGCCCCTCCGTTAATCTGGAAGTTATTCACGTTAGCACAGCCTGCATCATCTTCTCGAGGACATTCTCCACTGACTCGGGGTCTTCTTCATCGACCGGACCCGTTCCCCCGGGGCCCTTTTCGTCGGTTAAGGGGCCCATTACGTCGGCTCAAGGGATCCCTCGTGGGCCCCTGCACCAACGCCTTGAGGGGCCCTTGCGGTCCCTTCGGGGACGTCGCATCGAGCCCCTCCCCATCCCTCCGTCTTCCCTTGGCAACGCTACTGGACAACAGCTCCTCATTTTCACTTTTTGTGCACGGCGACTTCCTGTGGCGCAAAGACAGACGACTTTCTCCACCGCTCCTTGATTGGCTTCCTGTGACGACTTTCTCCACCGCTCCTTGATTGGCTTCCTGTGACAGACGACTTTCTCCACCGCTCCTTGATTGGCTTCCTGTGACGGCACGATGCAGTCGCGTGAAGCGGCTACATCTCGCGCCGACTGTGGGTGAAAGGCGCGACATTCCGGAAATGCCCGACTGGTCCGCTGGCACTTCATCAATCGCCGATGCAGCTACGCCTCCGTGCGCCTCGTGCTAAACAGGGAGCAACTCCTTCATTAGTTGGCAAGTAACAATGCGTCCGGAAACGCGAGAATGTAATGCAACGTAGCGCGGTTGCTCTGGAGCGACACCAAAGGCGACCGTCTGCCGAGTCGACGTGGGTTAATAAGGGTGCAGGATTAAGCGATATAAACGAAGCTGCAATATTGAAGTGCAAAATGACCCGACTGAATTTGTTGTAATTTCGCGCGACAGCATGTCGCATTTGAATGTCGGCGAAATTGCACTCACCATACCGCTTGAAAATTCGCGGTGTATTGATTTATTTGTCAGCAGTGGCAATTTCAGGATAAGCCATGCACCATGCTGCTATTGCTCCCCGTCGAAAAAGCAACATTTGAGATAAAAATGACCGCTACAAATTTGTATTTACATACACATTTCAGGTAGATTGCATACCCAGGCTGCACTAGTAGCCAATGATGGGAAAAGCGTTCCCGGACGCCCTCGCGGCACTACACAACACCACGCACCCCACGCTCCACGCCATCCGACACCTATACAATGACAACCACGCACACCTTCAGCTCACCCTGCTCTGGATCCCCGGACATAGGGGTATCCCGGGAAATGAAAGGGTTGACGGTCTCGCCAGCGCGGCGATCGACCTCCCCGCCAAAAATAGAGCTCCGGTGCCCCCAGGGAATCTTCTATCCCTCACTAATAATTTATTTAAAAAATATGCGGACACACCAAATTGACACACGATTATATTTTTAATAGACCTCACCGGCTTCCACTTTGTAGCACATGTCACGTACGCCTTACCGTCACCCATATCTTACTTGACTGTCCAGCATATGCTCCCCACCGTCGCTATATCATCCAGTATTTCACCAAGATCCATTCACAACTTTCGCTTCGAGCTCTCCTCGGGAATGACCACCCGGCACTACTCGAGTTACTCTTCCGCTTCCTACAGGACACAAAACTCTCCGAACTGATATAAAGCCTCCGTTGCATTTTCCTGAACCAAGCTAGCCTGATGTGAAGTCAAAAGTTATAAGACACGCGCCACACTCCGTACTGGCTGTATGACTCAGCTCCACATCTCTTCCTCACCGACGTCGCAAAACACATACATATAGGTTATCTCACACTAGGTAGACAGGATCCGATCCAATTTGGCTAATACGGACGGATTTCCTTTTAAATTTCGCTTGGTTTTTACCTACGGGTTTTCCAAGCAGCTTGGTTTCCCCTTTTAGGGGTTTCCAAGCTTTAACTTAAAACATACACCTACACATACAAGGTCGGGCCTGAATCCCACGACTCGCTCTGGGTGACAGGCCTCCGCTTCGCCATCCAGGTCGCAGGTGGGCAGTGGAGCCTCTCCGTAGGCTGTGAAGCTGTCCACCCTCCAAATGTCCTTCCAATGTTATGAGTGTCGGTATGTATGTATGTCTGCACATGTACCTGTATGCCATGCGTGTATCGTCTCTACGCCATGTTTCTTGTTTGACGGCGTCTCTCCTTTCTTGACTAGTTGATATAACCGGATGTCACATAAGCCGGATTAACGTAATTCCTTCTTTAACGTAGCAATCTCTAGCAGATGGCATTTTGCCTCCGCTAAAGATTTAGGGGAAACAAAGAAAAAGGCGTTTCCACCTTTGCCACGATTGTGTCAAGGTTTATACGATTCAGCATGCTCGCTTGTTTTCCCTACGGCGGGCAACACCCGATATCCAGGCGGGAGGTGCCCAATGAGCGTTTCGATCTCTCGCCATTAAGTACTGTCGCGTGCGGCATGTGATGTCTGAGCCCCGACGCCAAGCAGTGTCGGCATCGCATTCGTCACCGAGTCTGACATGGACCTCGCGTCGGGAGGTCTTGAAGACCGACTGCGCTTAGCAGTTCTGCTAAATGACCACTGATGGAGGCTGATTTAACTTTGGTGTAGCATTAGCGCATGCAATTCAAACGTGATACGTGATAGTTGTTTTTGTTCCTCAGTGGAAGAAAGGTGCCGTCTGCTACGTTAATGAAAAGTTACTTTGTGTCGGCTTGTATTGTATTCGGTGATAAGACAGCTTTCAAAGCTTCAAAGCAAAAGCTTTCAACAATAGCAAAAAGCCGGAACCACAAAACGACGAACAAAGACACGAATGTATACAGGTACACACCGAACATACACAGACATACATACACATATCATATGGCATTGTACATCTGCAGGGTCGCCAGCATCACTGTCTTCGTATGTCCCCCGGTCTCGCCCAGCATAGCTGGACCGTTCGACGTGGGAGATCACCGATAATGAGTATTTCCCACAGGCGAGAGGAAGAGAGCTGGCCACGACTACGAACAGGTGACTGCAGTGCCAACTGAGCATGTGCTTTGCCATAAAATGAACATGCATTTCATGCCATTGGTGAATTCCAAGCTTCTTGTGCTCGGCATGCCCGACGGAGCGCACACGCTGCCCTTCCAGCTGCTGGTGCTTCGGTCGGCCCAGCCGGGGCAACGTGATGCCCACAGTAATTCTGAAGTAATGGCGACCTGAGCTCAGCTACCGTGGGAATTTCGGCCATTGCGGACGGCGGCTGCTCAAGCAGCTGGAATGCTGTCCGAGGAACTGAAAGCGAAGGAAGCGCCGCACACCATGTTCGCGGCTGGAGTCCTCGCTGTCGTCGCTGGGGGTGAGAGTCCTCTGATGCCGCTCGTGCCAGCCTGTGCTCGTGGCGGAGCTCCTGGACGCAGTGCTCGTGGCGGAGCTCCTGGACGCAGTGATCGGGTTGCGCCAGTTTTAGGTGTCAGACCATTCGCTCTGGGTTCTTTCAGGATCCAGGATCCAGGATTCCAGGATCACCCGGGTGAGTTCATCACATCCTGTGCGAAGGCGATGAAAACTAGCCCACATGAAGCTGTCGATCACGATGCGAGATTTATCTGAGCTTCTTAATGAGATGTTTGAGTTCCTAGATTACGGGGCCAATGAGATGATTGGGTTCCTAGATCACGAGGGTAATGAAATATAGGGCGCGCAATATTGCAGATCACACCAAGATTATCAGCATATAATTGTTTCCTTTGATGGGAGACCTTCTCCGTGTCCCAGACGATTCCCGCATTCTGCGAAGAAAAAAAAACATTGCACAGGCGCAGCCAAGGGGAACCGGGGGTCAGGACCGCTCCTCCTCCCCACCCCCGCAACAAAATAATACCCTAGATCAAGGAAGAAATTCTGGGATTTCCACCACGCCAAATCAGAAATGATTGTTGCCACTTGCGCGCCCAAATCCATATCAATTTCGCGATATTTCTTGGCCGGTCCCTTTAACAAAACCTGATCGCGCCACTGATATTGCAGAGCTCTCGGAATCGCAATAAGTTCCCATAGTGTGCACATTTCAGAAGAATTCGAGCACCGTGGTAGCGCCACAGCACAGGAATATTACTGGTGGCCATATGCTCCCGCCACGAATTCAGGGCGTATAGCTTAGCAAATTGAGAAGAGCAAATTTTTACTCCCAAATTTGGTCCGATATGTGCTTCGTAAAATTGGTTTGGGCCATTTGACGGTTAATTCTCCTTACGTACGATTTCGCACCTTTATTCGGCTCAGCTTCATTAATCTCGGGGACGGGGAGGCGGTGGGGGTGGGGGGGAGGGGGGGCGTCGCAGCAACACTAAAGTCAAACGGCAGGCGAGGAGAAACCAAGCAGTTTTTCTCCTACATCAAACGCACTGGATGTAATCTGATTTAATCAGATGTTTGCTGAGGTTGCCGCCCGGCAGCAAGACAGATCGATGGCTGAGTGGAGCTGGCTACGCAGGCGCTAAACCCACTACCCGATCCAGAAACTCCAGTTGAAGGACATAATTTAACCGGCACCTTGCCACCTATGCTGCTTGGACACGGTTCGATGTCTCGCAGCTTACAGGATTTTCAGGATTACAGGATATTCGAGAGAAGACCTCAGGTGCCGGGCAGTGGCCGATCCAGGAAAGCTCATGAGGGGCACTTGTTCTGGGGGCGCCAATTCTCTGGAATTCTTTTCTACTTTGAAGGGCGCCATCGCCGAAAAAATGCGTTGAGTGGGAAGGGGCGAGGTGCATTCGAGTGTCCAGAAGGACGCCTTTTCCACTCGAAGGGGCGCCACATCTATCGGGGCTAGGTCCCCCGGATCCGCAACTAGTGGCGGGTAGCTGGATCGTAGGACCATTAGGGAGCGGGGTAGGGCGGAAGCGATTGCCGCTTTCAATGTCGTCAGCGTCACTGAAAGCGACCAGGTTCCCGGTGCATCGATCCAGGCTCCGGGGAGTTCAGGCTTCCATCTGGCGTCATGGGCAGTTCAATTTGCTGCCGCATCCTGGCCGCGGGATCCCGCCCCTGGTGACATCACGTGACATCCCACATGCTGGGCGAAGCTAGCCGGAAAATGGTCGAATGGATGCACCGTCGCTGAGTGACCTTAGACATTCTAATGGTTATTGTAGTGTCTCTTCACTGTCGCCCGCACCAACACGCTCTGCAATGACACTCCTGTTTTGGCATACTTGTTCGGTTTTCCAAGCCCAACTTGAAAGCGACACATTTCCTCGGTCTGATCCCGGCCAACACGTAACTAGCCAGCCCGACACTGGGACCGACCCCGGCCAACGCCCATACGTAGCTAGCCAGCCCGACACTGGGACCGACCCCGGCCAACGCCCATACGTAGCTAGCCAGCCCGACACTGGGACCGACCCCGGCCAACGCCCATACGTAGCTAGCCAGCCCGACACTGGGACCGACCCCGGCCAACGCCCATACGTAGCTAGCCAGCCCGACACTGGGACCGACCCCGGCCAACGCCCATACGTATCTAACCAGCCCGACACTGGGACCGACCCCGGCCAACGCCCATACGTAGCTAGCCAGCCCGACACTGGGACCGACCCCGGCCAACGCCCATACGTAGCTAGCCAGCCCGACACTGGGACCGACCCCGGCCAACGCCCATACGTAGCTAACCAGCCCGATACATGGTGCAGCCGGCGCCACCCGAGTTCAGTGCCGAGTATATGTATATGTATATGTATATTTATATATATATATATATATATATATATATATATATATATATATATATATATATATATATATATATATATATATATATATATATATATATATATATATATATATAATTTTCTCCGATGAATAAATATGGTACGCGCCCAAATGTTTTAATGAGATTTTCACACGCACACAAAGAAACGTTTTCCATGTTACACGCATGCCCGCAGTGACGATTTCGCAGTTGCAGGGCACATTTCAAACACATCCGGTCATGATACATTCCACGACGCTCACCAGCCAATACCTCTCTCACGTCGTAGATCGCCCACAGAGCTGATAGCGGCATCTTCGGTGTACTCTCTCAGAGGAAAAGGAGGCTATAGTTTCAGGCGCGTCAAACAATCACAGGTTGGCGCTGTGTCTGTGTGGTGAGGGGCATGGGTGCGGGCGCGTGTTCCTGTGCGCGCGAGGGTGTGTGTGTGTGTGTGCGTGCGTGCGTGAATGCGGGCTGTCTTGCGAGTCCTTTGTAAACGCAGTCCATATAGTTGTTGTAAATGCACTTGCGGCAGACAGGCCGTCTGTCGTCTAAGTCACCCCACTTTCCGAGAACGTGCGCACTGCTCGTCTAAGTCACCCTAATTTCCGAGAACGTGCTCACTGCTCATTCGTCGGCGGCGGGTAATGCTCCTGCGGTGTATTTTGTCGGCGGCAAGCATAAACGAATTGCAGCACTGCCGGTACGCAAGGAAAAACAAACGGCAGGTAGTGGCAAGCATGCCCGAGACGAACAAATGCGACGACAAGGCTGGCCGTCAGAGATATGCAGGCTGCTTAAGTGTTACTGGTCACCTTCCCTCCAAAATCTCTCGATGCCGATATTTGCATAGCACATTCGAATGAAATGTGGACGATAGTTTCGCCTGAGTGATATGCGTGATATGCGATCACTCAGAGGGAACAATATCTGATGGTCCGCCGGCCTAAGTCATGGTTCCAGAGTTCCAGGTAAATGGTTCCAGATCAATGATTCGTAACGTCTTCTAAAACTCATTTTCGCCATTTCGCTTCTGAAGCGTGCCACAAATTTCACATCGGCACTAAGCATAGTATGGGACACAGATCCCGCATCATATGTCATTATCCACCTTTCCCCTCAATGTTCATTCCTGCTTCATAGACACGAGATCCCCGGGGGCAAACTGTGTTGACTGAGCATTATTGGCTTATTTTAGCGGCGTCCAGCCTATTCAGTGCAGCGGAGCATTTTGACAGTTTGTGGGAGCGGACCCCGACCGATGCCAGCCCCCTCCAAAACTGGGACACAGTGTCTGCCATTGTCGGAGCGTTTGGTCTTCCACAAATTCCCACCGTATATCACCATCCAGAAATGTATCGATACAAAACAATGCGCGATCCAAACAACAAATAATTAACTTTGCCGCTGTGGCTGTGGTAGGTCAGCGAAAGTTGAGCCCTGCGCCGGATGCGCGTCACGCGCCAAACCGGCTGGATGCAAATAACTTCCCACACGTCGTCGGTCACTTTCGTTCACATCGTAATTCCAGTCAACAACCAGAATAAATAGTCTCCCTCCGGAGTAGTCCTCCAACCTCCAACCTCCGGATCAATGCATTATCGCGTGCTCGCAACTCCCACCAGGGCAGCCCACTCCGTGCTTACGGGCTGCGGGAGCGGAAGTCCGGGTGCGCCGGTCCTGCTATCCCAGTGCACGATTTCACCATTGTGGTGCGCAATTTCGCCACTGTGGTGCGCACTTTTGCCCTTGTGGTATGCAATTTCGCCCTTGTGGTACACAACTTTGCCCTTGTGGTACGCATTTTCGCCCTTCTGGTACGCAATTTCGCCCTTGTGGTACGCATTTTCGCCCTTCTGGTACGCAATTTCGCCCTTGTGGTATGCAACTTCGCTCTTGTGGTATGCAATTTCGCCCTTGTGGTAGGTAGTTTCGCCATTGTGATATGCAACTTGGCCCTTGTGGTGTGCACCGTGATCCACTTCTAGATGTGCATTGACGTTGGCCGTGTTTGTATTAAAACGCCGCACCTGCAGGCGTTGCAGACACAGGGGAGCGCCAGCCCTTGTCGCATCGCTCTCTTCTGTTTGGACCTGCCAGCATTGGTTTTTTTTGCATTATTTGTTTTGCATGCCGTTGTCTCAGTCTTCCTAAGGATGCCATATATAGTCCTCCTGTGTTTGCATGTATAACCGCGGTAAGTGGCGAAGAACCGGCGACTTCGTCGTATTCGGATGCTTCGCATGAATATCATGACCAAGTCTCGAACACCTAGTACGCAGGAGCTCTGTGAAATTGCTTGGTGTGAAAATAACTCACATCTGGCGTGGGATGTGTATGTATCTACTGTTGTGTGCGCCTGAGTAACCGCATACGTATGGGACTCGCCAGACTGCATCACAAGTTGTCTCACATTACGAGACGGATGCTAATTGAAGCACTTGTGTTTCCTCACATAAAATACTGTGTGTCTGTCTGGAGAAGTTGTAGCAGGACCCAGAAACGGCGCATTCAAAATTACACCAACATCTGTGCAAGGATTTCCGTCGGCTTGAACTGCCGAGATCGTGTGTCGCCAACGTTCAGGGAACTAGGATGGCTGAAATTGGAGAATTTCATGTCCGAGGTAGGTGCTCACTCAATCTTCAAAATCGTGAATGAGCTCAACGGCCCAGAACCCATTCGCGGTCAACAGAACTGTTGTTAAGCTGTGCCGCAACGGAGCACCAGAACCACGGCTGACGATGAGCTCCAGGTACACACCACGATGCCGCACAGAGTTCGTGCGCGGCGCCTTCATACCGCCGGGGACGAGTGGTCTAGGGGCAAGATGCTCGTCTCACAATCGAAAGGTTGTGGGTTCGAGTCTCACCTGTCGCTACTCTTCGCCCGCGACCAATCGGCGTGAGAGATTGGCGACGCTACATGACTCAACGGTCGACGTGTCGTAAAACCAATAACCAACCAGCCTTCATACCGCCAGCTTGCCGGACGCGAAACAATCTGCCTCCAGATGCAGGACTCATGTGGCTGCAATGTCTTCAGATGGAGGCTTTCGGTCATCTCCGAGCCATATTTTCCGGTTTCCGGAACATCGCTTACCTCACTCTATGACGCCACTCGTTGCTATCATCATAGTGTAATTAAACAACAGTGGCTTATCACACTATGCTAACGTGTATGGTCGTGATGATGGTTAGTGCTGCACATTAGTGCACAACTGTGGCGGAAAGTGAAAAAAAACCTACTTGGGAGGATCCATTACCTTATCGGCATAAAGTCTACGTTGACTGAATTGCGTTAGTGACCTAGTCCTTGGTTGATGTGTTCACAACATATGGGTCCCGCCGCTTGCAACATATGAGCCGTTTGTATGCATTATTTGTTGTTCGTTATTTCGTTTCGTTTCGTTATTCGTTATTCGTTTAACACGAACATGAAATTTGTGTCGGCGATCAATGAACACATTTGTGGCGATTGTCCCGATGTGCGTGCTTCAGTGCAGACCATTACGCGTAAAGCGCGGACATTGGACTGGTCAGCGGCACTAGCGCCACGCATCGGACGAAGTGCAAACTAAGACGTTAACTGCATGCCTTTATAAAAAAAATGCAACCCAAGGCGTTGTTGAAAAAAAAACATGTAGCAGAAAAGTAATGTATGCAATGTATCTTTTTCCATGTATGTTTCACCCTCATTCACTCGATTTCTGGACCGCCATTTTACTGCTGAGGATGAATACAGTCATTACTTTATGTTCCAGCGGTGAACATATGACTAGTTTTCTGGCATTTCGTTGATCCTGTACAAACGAAAAAAAAGCTATGGCATGGTGTGACAATGCAGTTACATACCTGTCGACAGAGATAAATTTCACTATCCTGCCTCAATGTTTATTTTGACGGCACTTTACCGCTGAAGATGTTTATTTTGACGTCACTTTACCGCCGATGATGACAACAGCCGTTATCCAAAATTCGGCGGTGAACATCTGACCAGCTTTCTCCTGTTGCATTGTCGTGCTGCAAAAGCATTGCATTGGGCGATAGTGCAGTAAATTATCCGTCGCCTGACGTACATTTTGCCATCCCTCGTCAAACGACCAACTAATTATAATTATAGACGTCTTGATGTTTCCAAGAACATGAGTTTTTCATTTCACCTCAATGCCCGCAGATGCATCGTGCTTTAAGCCGAAAGCTAAACCTGAATCTACAGCTGTCCAGATGTCAGTTGTTTGTTGCTTTTTGTATGGCGTCTACTGCCAACATGCGGATCTGTTATAATGCCGCGTCGAGGCAGTACACCGAGAGCTTCCTAATGCCGTTTTTCAGCCTGTCATCCATCACATCACATGACGATCACGAGCAAGGCCGTCGCCACCGGGGGGGCAGGGGGAGGGCAGTCGCCCCCCCTGTCGTGAGACTGGGGGGGGGGCGCCGCCCCCCTGAAATTTGAGGAGGCCCCTATCCGGAAATGCACAGGAAAAAAGTGAGCAAGGAGGCCGACGAGACATGAGAGGAGGCCTCCAAGACGTGAGAGGAGGCCCCTAATTCGAAGAAGGAGTCACCTAGGAGAAGATAGCAGGCCCCAGAAATCAAGAGAGTGCCAACAATTGGCACGGAGGCCCCCAGGAATGCAAAGGAGGTCCCCAGGATTGAAAAGGAGGCCCCCGTGATTACAAAGGAGGCCCCCAGGATTGTAAAGGAGACCCACAGGATTGCAAAGGAGGCCCCCAGGATGGCAAAGGAAGCCCCCGTGATAACGAAGGAGGCCCCCAGGATTGCAAAGGAGGCCCCCAGGATTGCAAAGGAGGCCCCCAGGATTGCAAAGGAGGCCCCCAGGATTGCAAAGGAGGCCCCCAGAATTGCGAAGGAGGCCCCCAGGATTGGAAAGGAGGCCTCCAGGATTGCAAAGGAGGCCTCCAGGATTACAAAGGAGGCCCCCAGGATTGCAAAGGAGGCCCCCAGGATTGCAAAGGTCTCCAGGATCGCAAAGGAGGCCCTCAGGATTTCAAAGGAGGCTCCCATGATTGCAAAGGAGGCCCCATGATTGCAAAGTAGACCCCAGGATTGCGAATGATGCCTCCAGGCTAGCGAAGGATGCCTCCAGGCTAGCGAAGGAGGCCCCCAGGATAGCAAAGGAGGCCCCATGATTGCAAAGGAGGCCCCCAGGATTGCGATGGAGGCCCCCAGGATTGCAAAGGAGGCCCCCAGGATTGCAAAGGAGGCCCCCAGGATTGCAAAGGAGGCCCCGGGGATTGCGAAGGAGGGCCCCAGGATTACAAAGGAGGCCCCCAGGATTGCAAAGGCCCACAGGATTACAAAGGAGGCCCCCAGGATTGCGAGGGATGCCTCCAGGCTAGCGAAGGAGGCCCCCAGGATTGCAAAGGAGGCCCCCATGATTGTAAAGGAGGCCCCCAGGATTACAAAGGAGGCCCTCAGGATTACAAAGGAGGCCCCAGGATTGCAAAGGAGACCCACAGAATACCCAAAAATAGAGCTCCGGTGCCCCCCAGGGAATCTTCTATCCCTCACTAATAATTTATTAAAAAAATATGCGGACACACCAAATTGACACACGATTATATTTTTAATAGACCTCACCGGCTTCCACTTTGTAGCACATGTCACGTACGCCTTACCGTCACCCATATCTTACTTGACTGTCCAGCATATGCTCCCCACCGTCGCTATATCATCCAGTATTTCACCAAGATCCATTCACAACTTTCGCTTCGAGCTCTCCTCGGGAATGACCACCCGGCACTACTCGAGTTACTCTTCCGCTTCCTACAGGACACAAAACTCTCCGAACTGATATAAAGCCTCCGTTGCATTTTCCTGAACCAAGCTAGCCTGATGTGAAGTCAAAAGTTATAAGACACGCGCCACACTCCGTACTGGCTGTATGACTCAGCTCCACATCTCTTCCTCACCGACGTCGCAAAACACATACATATAGGTTATCTCACACTAGGTAGACAGGATCCGATCCAATTTGGCTAATACGGACGGATTTCCTTTTAAATTTCGCTTGGTTTTTACCTACGGGTTTTCCAAGCAGCTTGGTTTCCCCTTTTAGGGGTTTCCAAGCTTTAACTTAAAATATACACCTACACATACAAGGTCGGGCCTGAATCCCACGACTCGCTCTGGGTGACAGGCCTCCGCTTCGCCATCCAGGTCGCAGGTGGGCAGTGGAGCCTCTCCGTAGGCTGTGAAGCTGTCCACCCTCCAAATGTCCTTCCAATGTTATGAGTGTCGGTATGTATGTATGTCTGCACATGTACCTGTATGCCATGCGTGTATCGTCTCTACGCCATGTTTCTTGTTTGACGGCGTCTCTCCTTTCTTGACTAGTTGATATAACCGGATGTCACATAAGCCGGATTAACGTAATTCCTTCTTTAACGTAGCAATCTCTAGCAGATGGCATTTTGCCTCCGCTAAAGATTTAGGGGAAACAAAGAAAAAGGCGTTTCCACCTTTGCCACGATTGTGTCAAGGTTTATACGATTCAGCATGCTCGCTTGTTTTCCCTACGGCGGGCAACACCCGATATCCAGGCGGGAGGTGCCCAATGAGCGTTTCGATCTCTCGCCATTAAGTACTGTCGCGTGCGGCATGTGATGTCTGAGCCCCGACGCCAAGCAGTGTCGGCATCGCATTCGTCACCGAGTCTGACATGGACCTCGCGTCGGGAGGTCTTGAAGACCGACTGCGCTTAGCAGTTCTGCTAAATGACCACTGATGGAGGCTGATTTAACTTTGGTGTAGCATTAGCGCATGCAATTCAAACGTGATACGTGATAGTTGTTTTTGTTCCTCAGTGGAAGAAAGGTGCCGTCTGCTACGTTAATGAAAAGTTACTTTGTGTCGGCTTGTATTGTATTCGGTGATAAGACAGCTTTCAAAGCTTCAAAGCAAAAGCTTTCAACAATAGCAAAAAGCCGGAACCACAAAACGACGAACAAAGACACGAATGTATACAGGTACACACCGAACATACACAGACATACATACACATATCATATGGCATTGTACATCTGCAGGGTCGCCAGCATCACTGTCTTCGTATGTCCCCCGGTCTCGCCCAGCATAGCTGGACCGTTCGACGTGGGAGATCACCGATAATGAGTATTT